>JAQISU010000109.1:560000-705000 GCA_029339505.1 Unio delphinus
CACCTTTGTACGTGCATTACCTTTCGTCACCTCCCTTTCTTATGACAACAGCCTCGTAGATTTAATTTAACATGATGGGGTGATGAAGGGGTTATGTTGGTGCAGTAATTAAACCAGAGTAGAATGTCATCTGTGGTCGAAAATATGCTCCCGCGGGAAAAATCATAGTGCTACTTTTCCCCCAAGCAAAACAGGAGTTATTTTCCCTCGGCGGATAAATGACTCTATAATTTCTAGGGTCAACGTTTTACTATTGGACGATTTGTCATGGATGGGAAGAGAATCAGGTTTAAAGAAGATAAACAAATCTACCAAGCCTGACCGGAAGAAAGGATACAGGGAAGTTAATTTAAGAGCAGACATTCTATAGTATACACATTTTTTTTAAAGAAACACATATACCGTGTATATGTAACAGTTCTTAGTCATTCGTTTAGTATGTTTTGATAAGCTATTTTGAAGTCATATCTGTTTCATACTGTGCCTCACATAAATTAAAGTCATATCTGTTTCATACTGTGCCTCACATAAATTAAAGTCATATCTGTTTCATACTGTGCCTCACATAAATTAAAGTCATATATGTTTCATACTGTGCCTCACATAAATTAAAGTCAAATCTGTTTCATACTGTGCCTCACATAAATTAAAGTCATATCTTTTTCATACTGTGCCTCACATAAATTAAAGTCATATCTTTTTCATACTACGTTGCATAAATTTTCATTAATGTCACATCATGTTTCATAATCATGTCCAGATTTATTGCTAAATCGTAATCTTTCTCAAAATGACACTCATGTATGAATATAAGATACAACTGTGCCTTGCTTGTACAATTTGGTGAACGTTAATATCTAAAATAACTTCCATTCCTTCGCAACGTCTGATGCTTCCAATCTTCTTACTGGTGAAGACCACCAAAGAAATAATACATTTTTGAATGTTTACGTTGTTAATTAAACGAGTTCTTATCTTCAAAGCAATATGCTGCTTGAAGTAAGTATCACTCCTTTCGCGGATACAAAACATGTCATGAGACCAACCCTGAAAATAATAGTGATAGATAGGCATCGGTATTTAAGGGTGTCCTCTCTTGTGACACGTTCATTTGTCACAATCGTTGTCAGATCAGACATGCAAGAGCAGGGGCTGGTCCAGTCGTGGCCAGATAATATCCTCTCGTTCTAATCCAGAACATTCTAACTACTTCTTTACGTGATGTCTTTCCTCCATGAGAAAATAATTGGTAATTGTTATGTAGAAACCTATAATTGTTTGTATGGGCAATAATAATTTGCACAAATTTGATTAAGAAAGTAATGATATTTTGAATAAAAGCCCGTTAAGATACGGAAATTTGAAATACATCCATAACTGAAGCTTCACCTTGCAGATGAATCAAACGTCAGGAACGCAATGAAGAAAAAGGATTGGTGCATTAGGGTCTCGTTTGCCGATTTACTATACCAAAGGAAACGTGCATCACCGCTACTGACATGCATGCCACCGCCACCACCTCGGCTTCGTATTGTCTGGATAGAGACCTAGTAATAATATTTAAATTATTTTCTTATTTATCGATGTTCTTTCCTCTGTGCTGCACTGCATTAGGAAAGACGTTCTTGAAAATTGTTGAGTTTAACGCAGGCACCAATAAAAAGATTAGGGAATTTACAATGAAATTTGTTTGCCTAATAATTACTTATATACATCCGATAGTTGTTAAGCATTACTCGAGTTGAGAGTGATTGGCATATAACAATATATTCTTATTTAGCTTATCTGAATTGCCAATAAGCAGTACGGGATTACTCATAAAATAATCTTAATTACCAATAGGCAGTACGGGATTACTCACAAAATAATCTTAATTGCCAATAGGCAGTACGGAATTAATCATGAAATAATCTTAATTGCCAATAAGCAGTACGGGATTACTCATAAAATAATCTTAATTACCAATAGGAAGTACGGGATTACTCACAAAATAATCTTAATTGCCAATAAGCAGTACGGGATTACTCACAAAATAATCTTAATTGCCAATAGGCAGTACGGAATTAATCATGAAATAATCTTAATTGCCAATAGGCAGTACGGGATTAATCATAAAATAATCTTAATTACCAATAGGCAGTACGGGATTACTCACAAAATAATCTTAATTGCCAATAGGCAGTAAGGGATTACTCACAAAATAATCTTAATTGCCAATAGGCAGTACGGGATTACTCATAGTGTAATTTTTTTTTTGTAAGAGGGTTGTATCATACTATTTTCAGTGCTTGTGGTTCTGGAAGGCTTGAATCCGGGGCCCTGCCTGTAGGTCCTTTCCTGACTGAAATACACGTCACAAACTAAAACGAAGGAATCAAACCCATTTATAACGCGTTTTAAACAACATTCAGTGACACAAAAAGGACATTGTGACGATATAATCGGAATCCAGCAAAGTGGTTTTGTTTTCGTCACATTATGAGAGGTACTGACAAAAACTGATAGAAAGCTCTCATAGATACCGAAAAAGTATATAGCTCAATACAAAGTTGAGCAATACCTTGACTTTGACACCAACAATATTGTTAAAATACAAACAGTCTACTTTTAATGCAACACTGAGAGCCGATGGAAAAAAAATAAAAATATATATATATATATATATATATATATATATATATATATATATATATATATATATATATATATATATATATATATATATATATATATGTATGTATGTATGTATGTATGTGTGTGTGTGTGTGTGTGTGTGTGTGTGTGTGTGTGTGTGTGTGTGTGTGTAGAAATAATATATAATGCAAACAATATTATCATACACGTTAGAGAAATTTTAATTCGTACTCTACGGATATTCAAACCCAGATCCACGGGTAAACGGCATCCATCGCCTTGCCTGCACTCACGAGCCCGAATTCCGTCGCGACTAAGCACACATCACGAAACGATGATGTTACTCAGTCGGTGTTATATGCAATGGTGTGCTTATATACAAGTATCAGTTTTTCAGGGCAAACCATGTCAAAATAAAAACCACTTTCACTACTGCTGGAAAGGCATAGTGTAAGAAATAAATAGAATACTTATCTTTATCTTTTTAGGCAAATATGTTGTAACATTTTCTGAGAAGACATTTAAAATTCCTGCCAGGTCCACAAAACGATTTCTTTTAAGGAAACATATATTAAATAAAGAAGGATTTATGAAAGAAGATAGTCCACGACACCCCCGCCCGAAAAGAAGCAAACAAACATAAGAGGAAATCAAAACATTTCTCATGAAAGAGAATTACTCGGCATGTTTCACAAAATCATGGCAAGGTTATTTATAGAATATTGCGATGAGTAACTGCCAGTGTCCCAGACATTCTAAGTTTTGTAAACAAAGGATAAAAAATGAAATTATGTATCAGTAAACAAAATAATAAAATTCAGGTACAGCATACATACACGTCATGCACACAAAACAAAGTAAATATACATAACACATCTAAAGGAAATAATATGTAGTATTTACTTAAACGAGTCACTACTGTTAAAACTCACTTTTTCGACTGCAGGGACAAGACACTTAAAGACCTAATAATGTTTTGTATCTTATATTGTTTTCAGCATGTTTTTATGTTTTCCAATTTCATTGTTTTTGTCATTTGTCGTTCTGTAGTGTGGTCATATCATTATTTATGGTGTAAAGCGCTTAGAACTTCTAAAGATTAGGCTCTATACAAAGTCCTCATTATTATTATTATTATTATTATTATTATTATTATTATTATTATTATTATTACTGTCAATATTATGCTAAATTGAAATATAGTAAATTCCTGCTCTATGTATGATGGTAGTTACGTAATGACCTAACAAACTGAGGACTGTATGGTATTTACGAGTCCGCTAAAGGTTGCATACCTTTATATTTTGCATTCAAGAGCTACCAGTATCTCTCCACCCACCCCATCAACAAAAAACAGCAACAAGTATGACTTTAGTAAAAGTATTGACACCACTAATAAGGTAAACAACGTACAAGCTCATCATGGACTGGCAGGACAGGTGGAAGTGGAACATTGAATTAAAGTGAAGATGGTCTCAGAGGCTTAAGTCCTATAATTTCTCTATATAAAAAACTAAGTATATTTTTAAATGCAGTCAGTATGGTTTGACAGAGTGTCTGAAACACAATACATTCTGAAATGTTGATCTTAATGTGCCTTACAATGAAAGTTCGTTTTCTGACAGTAAAGAAAAAAACGCTATGTCGAATTTTTTATTTCTCATCCCTTTTTAAGTGCTTCTTTCCATTTCCATTGTTCTTTGCTTCTTTCGTTCAATCGAAGTTATCATACTTTACAGATCAAGGACCTGGAATGAATTGCACCTGCTAATGGCTGAAGTGCTCTATTACGATAAATCGTAAAATTTTAAAGAATAAAATTTTTTTTTAAAAAATATTGTTTTCAAGCAGGTAGCACAAATAATTGAAGACCAAGGGCATATTGCTAGTAGAAACAAAATAAGGTCAAAGGTTAAAGGCATCCTAGTAACCTTTGATGGGGTCATCTTTAATCTCCGACACATCTGCCTAAATTAAAACAATGATCCTCAAGTTATACCTGTGCAGGTGACCACTCCTAATCAGTACAACTGAACCTACTTCCGGAATTTCCGGAATCCCACCTCTTCTTGCGAACTTATATTCCCGGGTTATCAGAGAGCTTAAAACAGAATTGCTAAGCTCACAAATTTATTGCACGAGGAAAATGTGTAAACTTATATCAATCACATTTTCATCATTTCCGTGTTTCACCCATATTTTAATTGTATTTTATTATAAAAAAAAACATATGCACGTGGTCACGAGTCGGATAAATCTAATTAATTATTAAAGCATTAGATTCGGCCATCTAGTTTTATTAGCATTATGCAGCACGAAGAACCTTGCACATTTGTGATTAAAATTACAAACAGTGCCAAAATCAACCCCAGTTTAATGTAATTTAGTTGATTATACTGGCGACAACGATATCTTATTGTAAAGCTGGTACATGCAAACTATTGGCAAATGTTGGTCATTAAGTAATAATACATTTAGAAAACGACAATTAAACGACATAAGTCTCAATGATAAACAATAAAACGTGTCGTAAATAAGACTAGAAGGTTGATACATACATACATACATACATACATACATACATACATACATACATACATACATACATACATACATACATACATACATACATACATACATACATACATACATACATACATACATACATACATACACACATACAGAGAGAACACCTTGTTATCGCATGACGTCTTTAGTATGCCACAGAATCCCATGTAATCAGTTTTAAAATATTTTTAAGTGATATAGGTTTGAAAAGGATCCTTCAGTCAACATTCCGAAAGATTGTTCAAGCCTCTTTGATATCATCAGGCCTAAACAATTAGTGTCATGTCTGTTCTGCAGAATATGTAATGCATGTTGAAAATTCAACATGTAGTTATTTATAATCTTCACGCTCTCAATTCATACCAACTAAACGCAGGTGTGTGTGTGTGTGAAGGAATTGTAGACTTGTTGAGTTCTGACGGCGAATTTTCACCTAAATCGTATTTCCTGTTCCTAGGAACACTGATGATTGCTTCGTTCTGTTGTTTGTCGAATTTATATTTATAAAAGAAACATTATTTTTTTTTTTTATTTAATGCGACTGAGAGTTGGTCAATTCTATTCAATTACTTTGACTCAAAGTCTAATCCTCGGAAAATTTCGTATTTTTGTTCCCATACAGGTCCGTGGTCTGTCGTCTTACTAACTTTTCATAATTATTATATTTTGAACTATAAGTATGTTAGAATGATGAGTTTACAAAACTGGCATAGGTTGCCTAGAAGAAATAAATAACAAAACATTAAATTTAAAAATTTCATCTTACTCGCAAAGGACGCAATATTTTAATACTTTTTGAGACTGCTTTGCTGCGTGCTATTGGCGATATCCATATTCAATGTTACTTTTGAAATAATGGAATATTTTGAATGGATGAGATTCTGTTTTGATAGATGTCCGCTGTTGCAAAATAAATCTTCGAAATGACGGGATCATAACATTATGACATAATCTATATGACTTCACTAATTGCGTGCATCTTAGCGCTGATGAACGATAGGACGACTAATGACGCTCCTTTAAGCTCATTTATTCGTTTAAACAATGAAAATTGTAAAATATACTGGGGGTCATGTGATGAAAGCACTAGCTTTGTACAGATCATTCACATCTCCCCTCTGTCCATGTTGGTTCTTGTGTCGGTTCGGCTAACATGAGCATGTGAGAAAGTTTGTCAGTAGTTTCCCGTGGGTCGTTGGTACTTCCATCCAATTTAAAGGTCGTCATGTATAGTCTATCATATGTTGAAAAATGGCGTTAAACCACAAAACAGATCGAAACGCAGTCCTGGAAAGAAAATGATAAAGTGAAAAACATGTATATGACACCGTTAGGAATTGCAATGACATTTACCTGCAGAAGAAAGAAGAAGAAAAAAAAACGTCAGTTACGTCGATTGATCAATCGGTTTTTACATTACAAGTGGTCCGATATGTTGCAATGGGAAATAATAACTTATTGATTATGATATATGTATTCAATTCAAGAACAAGCAAGCATGGATACTGGTATCTGTATTCACTTGCACGTAAGAAGAAGGCATGGATACTGGTGTCTGTATTCACTTGCACGTAAGAAAGCATGGATACTGGTATCTGTATTCACTTGCACGTAAGAAGAAGGCATGGATGCTGGTGTCTGTATTCACTTGCACGTAAGAAGAAGGCATGGATACTGGTGTCTGTATTCACTTGCACGTAAGAAGAAGGCATGGATACTGGTGTCTGTATTCACTTGCACGTAAGAAGAAGGCATGGATGCTGGTATCTGTATTCACTTGCACGTAAGAAGAAGGCATGTATACTGCTATCTGTATTCACTTCAAGAATAAGAAGGCATGTATACTGATATTTGTATTCACTTCAAGAATAAAAAGTATGGATACTGATATCTGTATTCACTTCAAGAATAAAAAGTATGAATACTGCTATCTGTATTCACTTCAAGAATAAGAAGGCATGTATACTGATATTTGTATTCACTTCAAGAATAAAAAGTATGGATACTGATATCTATATTCACTTCAAGAATAAAAAGTATGGATACTGATATCTGTATTCACTTCAAGAATAAAAAGTATGGATACTGATATCTGTATTCACTTCAAGAATAAGAAAGTATGGATCCTGATGTATATATTCACTTAAAGAATAAGAAAGTATGGTTGCTGTTATCTGTATTCACTTAAAGAATAAGAAAGTATGGTTGCTGTTATCTGTATTCACTTAAAGAATAAGAAAGTATGGTTGTTGTTATCTGTATTCACTTAAAGAATAAACATATATAGACACCGACATCTTTATTCACTTAAGGTATCGTAGTGTCTAGCACGTTTGAATTGGAGAAAATCGAACGAGTACTCTTTACACGAAAATAAAGAATGCCATATTGTAAGTTTAAAATTATGTATGTTGCTATAGAAACAAAATGCCATACCTTGAGAGCTTAAATAAATGTCGGGTTGCTATTCATCGCTTCATCCAAAACCTTGCATCTCGTTTGCGGCTTTACGTGTAATAGATATGAAAGAGTTGCCATCGCTAGATGATTTACGGTTGAAAAATGGAAATACATTATCGATAAATATTAATATTTAATTATTAAATATTTAAATATAAATTTTTAGCTCCAGCCAGCTCACCTGCTGTCAAATCTACACAACATTTTAGCATGGAAATTAGTAAAGGTGTTGAGGTTCTTTACAGGTAGGGAAGAATGGGTTACTATTTCAAAGTCCGAGGAAACAAATAGAAGAAAACCCTTTGTGTACAATGTTACTATCACAGTCTGCAAATACATTAAAATTAGGGATTAAAGATGTAATTGATAATGACAAGTTAGAGGAAATGGATGTCACTTAAAGGGCATTGGATGGCAATATCGTCCATTACGCTCATATCACACACCAGCCGTATCAGCATCCAGCAAATTGGCCCTTATTGGTTATTACGGACGTTCGCTTTTATAAAATCACTGTAAGCTTACAGTGCCGCTCGAAATCAAATGATCCGTATATCATTACATCATTGGCTTCATGTAAATTGTTAGCTATGTGTATCATAATCTGATATATAGATTTTCAATCAGTTTGGCGGTGTTAAATATGCATCGTTTTCGAACCTGAATTTATCATTGAATTATATGCAATTGAATATAAAGGTAAAAGCCATAAAAGTATCATACATTTCAAGACTGTGCATCCGTTTGTTTATAATATACCTTCTCAGTTTCTTCTATTATGGATAGGGACGGATCAAATAAAAAAAAAATTATTAAAAAAAAAACGTTTTCTGAGGAACCAAAACGTCTCTGAGGGAAAGAAAATCAAATTAAATATAACTAAATATTAATTACCAGGTTGTTGATTTTATTTCAGTAAAAGTTCATGAGATACCAAAAAATGAAGAAATGGAGGCTAGGGTGGCTTGGCAAGTTTCATATCATAGTATACAAAATCACCCAGGTGCGTAATAAGATACGATATGAAATGACACATTGGGTAGCAATTACTTATCTCATTCAAGTTATTCATAAAGACGCTTGAGGTACTTAATTACTGCCAAAATTTAACTTGAACCAATTAGGCTTCGTCAAAATGTGTACACGATCAAAGGGCAACTTGTGACTACAATTTCTCTCCTAGGTGTAAATAATATGGAAAGAACTCCCGGGTGTTTAATTACTTATTTGAATTCAGAAGCTATCATCTTCATACATTACTTATCAGAAGACCATCATAATGTAAAGTGAAATATAGTACAATCCTATATGGTGTTTAGTGTCTTGCTGCTCGGGTTAATGGAGGATATATTTCTTTTTAGGAGCTTTGTAGATACCTATCCAACTTGATACACTCAAATATTTCATCTTTATACGCCTTTAATGTATCTCACTGAGAATGCATGATTTACCTTTTGTTAGATTTTAAGTGAGAAAAAGATGACCCAGGAGCATAATCAAATAAAATGGGTTTCATACCTACGATGCGTGAAGCATAGTCTGACTGACACGAAGCGTACAAAACGGGACAGACCGTCATTATAATCCACAAAATAGTTGATGTATAGAAAAGTTACAACTGAACCTATAGTCAGTTAAACTGTCTCGACGTGGCATTAAAAATTAATATTGACACTTTTTATGAACGACCTTGGTTGGTGGGTCAGACCTATCATTTTGTTTTCGGCTGTTTGTTTCTAAAAGGTATCGCTAAATCTTAAACTCTTTAAAGCATAATTTGGAAATTGTGAGATTGTACAATAAAATATAAGCACTTTATTAAATGTACCTAATTATAATAATAAATATATCCATTGTCCCTCAACACGCGTTCGTGTAGTGGTATACTTTTGTGATTTCTAACATGAAATTGCTGTTGGACAGTCTTCACTTTCTCGCTTCTTTTTCTTCTTGCATTCTCTGTGGCACAGGCTGATCAGAGTGACCAAAACTGTGCCTTCTAAAATTGTCAATATTAAAACTTGAGCAATTTAAAGCTTAACTAAAGTCCCGATTCATTTAATAATAATAATAATAATAATAATAATAATAATAATAATATATGTATAGCGCCTAATCTTTCGAAGCTCTAAGCGCTGTACACCATCAATAATTATACGACTACACTACAGAACAACAAATGACAAAAACAATGAAATTGGAAAATATAAACACATGCTGAAAACATATAAGATACAAAACATGATTAGGTCGCTAAGTTTGTCCCTGCAGTAGAAACAGGTGAGTCTTAATAGCACTCTTAAAAGGGACCACTGTGTTTTTGTGTCTAATTTCAATGGACAATTCGTTCCACGTCGCTGGGCCCTGGTGTGCAAACGAACGTTGTTCATATGACTTTGTTTTCACCTTGGGAACAATGAGTATATGATTATCAGAATAAGAGCGTAAGGATCTAGCTGGTGTATACACATGGGTGAGGCTGGATAGGTATGTTGGACTGGAGTCTGTCATTGAAACATAGAACAGAGAACAAATTTTGTGTTTGATTCTGTATCGAATTGATAGCCAATGTAGGGTACAGAGCAGTGGTGAGGTGTACTTTGATCGAGGTACTCTAAAGATGATCCGTGCAGCTGTGTTTTGAACTTTTTGAAGTTTCTAGAGTAAATATTGAGACGAACCAGACAGAATTGAGTTACAATAGTCCAGTCTTGAAAGTACTAATGAACACACAAATGTTTTAGTGGCATCAACTGAAAGATATTTACGAATGGAACTACTGTGTCTCAATTCAAGATATGCAGCTTGTTACATGTCATTCCTGATTTCACATCTGAAATGCACTTCTCTACTCCATGGATGGTAGCATCAACTTCAGTTGGGAGGCTAGACTTGTATATTTCAGTGTTATCAGCATACAATGTGTGCCACACTGGGTGATGATCTATGACACTTGAGAGCGGCTGAGAATACAGAATTAAGAGAACAGGTCCAAGAAAACATCCCTGTGCAACACTACAACATACGTCAACTGGGCTGGAGTGTATTCCATTTGCAGATATAATTTGTGTCCTGTTGACTAAGTAGGACTTGAACCACTGTAAGGCTATATTCTGAATGCCAAATACATGCTGGAGACGGTGAAGTAATATATCATGGTCTATTGTGTCAAATGCTCCAGGAGAGTGAGGACTGTAATCTTTCCACTATCCAAAGCAGATAGAATGTCACTAAATACTTTCGGAAGAGTAGTTTCCATACTGTGGCAAGGGCGATATGCAGACTGTTTTTTTTTCTAAAAAGACTTTGAATTCAAATGAGATACAAGTTGAGTTAGAACAAACTTTTCTAAGAATTTTTATATGAATGGGAGATTAGAAACTGGGCGGTAGTTCTTTAAATCGTTATGGTCCACTGTTGGTTTCTTCAGCATTGGCTTTAAGATGGCAGTTTTGAAAAATGATGGGAACTCCCCTGATGAGAGAGAGATATTAATAACATCAGTTAGTGAAGGCAATATTGGGTCTAAGCACTCAAGCAGCAGTGATGTCGGAATTGGATCAAGTGCACAAGACTTTGGTGCACCTTTCATCACGACTGTCCGTACTAAATCAATAGAAAAAGGTTCAAATGCTCCTAACAGTTGTTGCTGAAATTCTGCATCATAACTGTATGGTGACGAATCAGTTGAAATTGTGCTGTCAAGCGAATCTCTAATGGTTTGTACTTTGTCATCGAAGAAATTTGCAAATTGGTCTGGTAGGTCTAGTGGAGAGAAGGTTGTTGGAAGTGGTGTACATTTGTTCCTTGACATTGGTTTGTTAGTTATCTCGAAGAGCTCTTTGCAGCTGGAACTCTCTGTGATCTTAATACTCTAATGTGATGATTTGGCTAAATGGACTGTGTTTATGACGTTCTTCTTCGCGGCATCGTAGATTTGTTTATGAATAGTGAGTCTGGTGGAAAGCCAAAGCCTCTCTGCTTTTCGGCGATGTCTTTTAGCAGTGCGAAGCAGGTCCCTAACACTGATATATCATGGAGAACACTTTTTTTTATTGATACTCTGCATTTGGTGGCTGGGGCATGCTTTTCAAGCAATGAACACAGGCAGTTATCAAGTTGATCCGCTGTTGGATGTAAGAATGTTATTAGGTTTTCTTGGATGGCATGCATGAATTTGGTTCTATTTATCATACGGAGGTTTCTCTTAGTAGCAAATAGAGGTGGATGGTTAGGGACTGATACGTCGAGATGGCATACAATGCAGAGGTGATCCGATGCAAGTTCGTGGGATACAAGGGTGGATTGCAGAATATTATCATCAGGACTATAAAGAAACCAGTCTAAAATGTGACCAAGTTTATGGGTAGGTTGGTTAACTGACTGTTTAAGATTGAAAACATGAATGGAATCTAGGAGTTTTGACATGTGCGGTTTACCAGAACAGTCAAAGTGAAAGTTTAAATCTCCAAGAAAAATTAGGTTGCCATACTCTAGAAGATTTGGAAACTGCTCCAAAAAGAGAGATTCAGTCAGCTTTTTTTTCTACTAGGAGGAGGACGGTAGAGACAGAAAAAATGGACTGACCTTTGTTCCAGTGTGAGCGTTGTTTAGACTAGTTCAAACGTTGTGTGGCAGAAATTGAAGGTTGTGTTGTACTTAAGGCATTTCATCATAAAATTCTTTGTAATTACAGCAATTCCACCTCCTCGAGAGTTGCGGGGGAACGACTTGATGGAGTAATCGCTGTGTGTTAAATCCGCACTTTTATATTCATCACCTGCGGAATGTAACCAAGTTTATGTCAGGAAGAAGACGTCAATATTCTGGTCGTTAATTAAATTAACGATTTCTGTGCGCTTTTCCGGTGATCCTACTGATTGAGCGTTGAATAATGCAATACGTAGTGGCATCCTTGGGACAGATAGTTGACACAACGGATGACGATTTAAGAGGAATTTGAACCAGATTATTAAAATAAACGGCAGAATTTTTAAGTTGTTTGAATTGTCTAAACTTGAAAACAGACTAAGTTAACGTTTAGTCTAGCCCAAATTTTAAGATTAATGTTGATCCAGTTTGCAGTTTAACCCTTCTAGCCATCAAGGATTTTACCACTTAAAATACAACTGCTTATGCATGCATTTTACACGCATGGCATGGGAGAACTATCAAGTTTAATTTTAACCACGCAAATGATAGACTAAACGCAGATACGAAGTCAAATGAGACGTCTAAAACTAAAATCAAGTTACATTTAAGCCAAGACAGTTACTGAGAAACAGATAAATAAATATTCTTACTGATAGAGGCAATATACATTTACAGAATGGGGCGGGGGCTAACTAATCAAAATATATAGAAGCTAACTGAAAAGAACAACATTTGAAGGGCTAGTACTTGCGCGGGTGTGGGGTGGATTGATATGGTAAGGTACATCATAAAACAGAACGAGACGTTATTGTGTTCATGTTCGTGAAATAAAAACCGTTGCGAACAAACACGTTTCCAGCAACACAAGTATGAGCACATTTCTACTTACTAAAGCGTCCCTAGTAGCCGAGTGGTCTAAAGCTATCTCCGTTACGGATCACTGCTATCTCACCTATGTCTGCGTGGGTTCGAGTCTCAGATTCGGTCAATGTGGGTATGTGAGAAAGCTTGCCAGTAACTTCTCGTGGGTCGGTGGCTCTTTCTGGCGATTTTCACCTGGTTCTTTCACCACCATTAATACTGGCTGCTAAGTATACCCCCTATCGTGTGCTGAAAAATGGCCTTAAACCCTGCAACAACAACAACAATAACAACAACTAAAGCGTTTTTCTTCATTCTAGTATCCATTATTACATTACAAGTTTTATTTTTCCCTTTAATTTATTATCCTGTTGGGAAAACAAAATGCTTTCTGATTTTTTTCCAAATGGCGCTCAGGGTTCATATTCGGTAATTTTGTCTGTATTTTCTGTAATTATTATAAACTGCCAAAACTATTCAAATGGCAAATAAAAAAGGAAGGCAAAATGCTTCCACCCTTTTAACCAATTTATGTGATAAAACATACCAGCATAATTTTTTGCGTTAAGTTCACTGACAATATGGAATGCTGTATTCATCAATTCTCTAGCAATCGGCACTGACTGAAACACGGATTATCACAGCTGTTTATTCCGCAGTGGACAGATCCTTTCAGAGAATGTGCACGCACTGCCAGATACATGCTTCTTAATATGCAGTCCAAATTTATTAGGTAACTGAAAAGCTTCAAACAAGCTTTAAACAACATCACTAATTAGACAATCTTATTATTGTAACCAGGATCGTAACTGTATCAGTCTTCATATCAGTTCCAAGACTCGCGCTCAATTATACGTTACATTGTACTAAATATATACACTCGCCCAGAGTAATGAGGCTGTCATACATGAAAAGGCAATGGCACTAACTTGCGCCATCTAGCCCCAACCGTTGTCTGACAGACCTGTATCCCGGAATCCTTGCTAATGAAAATACTAAGTTGTGCCAGAAAAAAAGTTTTATGTAATTTTTTTATTTAAATGGCAACCATGATCCCTTTAATAAAGGAAGTAGCTGCAGATATTGGCACGATGTTCCTATTAAACGGTAATCTGTTTTGTAACAAAAATTAATGGATTAAGGAGTTTCATTTATTTGCATGAAATATAGACATTAATTGAGGCACCAATTTTACAGTCTGGTTATATATATATATATATATATATATATATATATATATATATATATATATATATATATATATATATATATATATATATATATATATATATATATATATATATATATATATATCCTTTTCTTAAAGAAGGTAAAGAAAGGTAAAAACATATTTTTATTAAAATATCGAAGTTATGCGACTAGTTGCTTGGTAGTAACATTAACATATGAACTGGCATTGGGAAACCAGGAAAGTATTGTTATTCAGGAGCCATAGGTCCTCCAAGTGCTGACGCTGAATGCACGAAACACAATTCATTTAATGTCGTATCACTGCAAGCAACATTCCATATAGAGGTAGGAAGTTGAATGACAAGAGAAAAACTAGTCGAGTACATTAGACATAACACATACACGGCACATCTAGGTGTACGAAATAGTAATTACATCAAATGTAATCTGAATATATTAAAGTTCCCTGTACTGACTCCATAAAACAAATGAGTTTAGGCATATTCCCAAGAATCCTAACTCTGTAATAAATTTAACTAGTAACACAAATCCGATAAACGGCCAACATGTTTTTCATGGAAAATAGTTTGCCCAATTCCATCAGAATCTGTTGAATGGTTTTGAGCTATACTGATGACAAATTTCCATGTGAAGTCCTGTACAAACTGATAACTCTGATTAAATACATAGCCACAAAAAACTATTCGTACCAAAATTGCATCAGTATGCATTGAACGGTTATTGAACCAAGCCAAATTCAAGTCATACACCATGTGAAGATAGGAAATTAGTTATCAAGGGACATAACTCTATTTAAAAAAGTTGAAGCGACAAGACCCGTAAAAGGCAAATATAGATCCACGAAATAATGTACACACCGAATTGCATTATCTTTAATGCTTTCTCGGCTATGTTGGCTACAAGCATTTGCTGTAATTGAGATTCAACTACTTAATATGCTTTCTAAAATTAATACCATTAAATACAATGACGATTATTATGCGCCACTAGATGGCATACCACATCACCTATATTTTTAAGAGATCAACAGTGCCACCATTCTTCAGGTTTTGGTTTATTGTTTTCTTGTTGGTTTTTTTTACAATTCTATAAACATCACCCCTACAGGCATGTGCCATTTTTATTACTGTTTGTTTTCTTCCATTTGACGTACATAACACTGTAAGTAACATACACTTTTTTAATGAACTAGATGTTTACTTATTTATTTCATTGAATTTTCACATGGAAAATATCGATGTGAAAGTCTTACCGTTCAAAATGCCATAATAAATTGAATATGTCTCTACTCATCACACAACTGAGACATGAATTTTATCAACGTTCTAGTAATAATAGTAAATACAATTATAAACTACTTTTCTACTGATTTAAGGGGAATCAAACAAGCCAAAACGTGTATCTTTAAAACCATATGATAGTAAGATACATAAGTATTGACCTGTAACCAAAAGCATATGAACAAATTTTACTACAGGGAAGATACGTACTTTCAGATAATGCTGAATAGCATGTATATATATATATATATATATATATATATATATATATATATATATATATATATATATATATATATATATATATATATATATATATATATATATATATATATATATATAACACAAAAACCATTTAAAAATTAGTAGATAATTGAGTGTAAATCACTCTTTCTTCTGTTGGTAATATCACCATTTCAAAATCGATAACGTTGCCTTCACAAATGCATTGCTTGGTAGAATTCCTAAACATTCCAACTAAAGTCATTCAGTAATGTAGAAAAATGTAGAATACAAATTCTTGACGTCATAAAGCTTTGCAAACTGACCATTGCAGTAACTAAACATTTGCCACTGGTGGTAATTATGATTTCTAATGCAGGTTCTAACTTTCTGCTCCATCTTGCTTGTAGTAGAAACTGTCTTATATGTTAGCAGTACAATCCATGTCTTGTGTGTGTTTTAATTGTATTGATTACATGCATTATCTGTACACGTTTTAAATATGGTAGACACTTTGTCACATGTCTTGTACTTTATCCGATTACATGCATAGTTATTTATTGACATGTCTTAGATCTCAGTGGACCATGGTTCGATCGTGGAGTAGACATTGGATCAGACTTTCCTGTGACCTATTGTAGTTCTACTTTAGATTGATTAATTTTACCTTCGAACTGCAATCGTCTAGAATTTAAATAATACGTATCTTCCTTTCTGTCATAAATATTAATTACTAACGCACTACTCGTTATGCAGTCTCTATTTTTAGTCTTGTTTAGCAAGGTCTAAAAGGGCAGCTCATACACAAGAAATTTAACACAAGTATACATATTTACCTTTTTTGGGATAAGTGTGTATGTGAGCAAATCTTGATTGTCAATATTGTATTTGTTTCCCAAATGTTTATTGAATTATTTAACATTTGTGAAAAGATGAATAATGAAACCCTATACGTACCAATGCGTTCCACCTGATAGATCTCATTCGGTTAACTGACGGGTATTTGTAATCAATTATAAATAATGTTACAATTTTGTACAATATTTTAATATGTCCCAATGTTATCGGTATCAGAAAAACATTTATTTTTTAAATTTTTTAATTATCTGAGACGTTTTGTATATATTTTTCGATGATTAATTTCTGAGACAAAATGCAGGGCATATCTTTTATATTTTAAGTAATCCGTTTTATTGCTTATATGAAGTTCATATTCCGTTCTCAAGTCGATGATCGTACTAAATTTTATACTTTGTTTGCGGCATTTCATAGAATAATTATGACAAGATTGTAGTTTAAAAATGATTTATGACTGCAATATGGAAATCATCAACTAATAAATATAGTTATGCATCGGTAACACTTCTCACCTGCCGTAATATCAGCCTCACCACATTTTGCATGAAAGTTAGATACGGCAATTTGTCGAAACTTTTTATGGAGTATGACGACGGGTATACGATTTCAAAGACCCATGAAACGACCAGAAAAACGGCCTTCTGCGCACGGCTGTACTATACAAAAGCCTAATAGTAAATCCAAAGGACTGATTTAAAAGTAAATAGATATTGTTAAATATGTGAGAACTAATGTCAGTTAAAAGGGTCATATGTGGCAATCTGATTCATATCTTTTTTTTTTATCATGTTCTAATCATAACAAGATTCGGGTGCTGGTCACAGATCGACTTCATAAATATGAAACGATATGCTAAGCTTCACGCCGCCTTTTTAATTTTAATAAATGAATCAAATTAGAAATCTCCGTATGGCTCAAACATCATAAGGTTTAAATTGAGGGCGTGCAATTTTGTTGTGGCTTTTTTCCCATTTCAGATCCATTACGGTTAAGCTTTCTACTCGCATGGTCAGGTATGAATTTAAGAAATAGTGACATCTAAGATACATCTCCAATTTTTCCTATGCAGCAATTGTTTCTTTGCGGATCATATATTCATATATATATATAGATATATAGATATAGATATATATATATATATATATATATATATATATATATATATATATATATATATATATATATATATATATATATATATATATATATATATATATATATATATATATATATATAATATAGTATATTGTATGACGCTAAATAGCCTACACGTGCTGGTGCGCCGTTTAAATAAATAATCAAGCAATCAATTAATCAATAAAAACTAGAAAGTAGATAAACAAAACAGTTTTCTCCACTTTTGAAAACAAGACGACCGCATTTTGTCCAGGCAGCGAAACGTTATCACCCTGTCAACCACTTGTCAAAGCCACAAATTATAAGAACGGACGACAACGTACTGTTTCACAAAACCACAAAAGTTAATCATTACGAATAACAATGAATATTCTCCAACTTGATAATGAGTGTCGTCATAAATAGTTAAAGATTAAAATGTAGGCTAACTTCCACGTGATAAACAAAATACACTAATAATACGTTTTAGTTTCTTGCTTATTGCACAAAAACCTTGTTTTTTTTTTTCATCGCCAAGATATAAAAATAGTAGTTTGGCAGAGCAGGGTAACAGAAAATAGTAGTACTTCTTTTGGAATGCTTCTAACTTCTCCATATATCCTCATCAGCTTGCCATCTCATTATATATAAATCTTGCAAAATAACGCGAACATTAAAAGTGCAAAGTCTCATTATATAAATCAGAGACAAGGGTTTAGTTCATATCTTCATGAGCTCTATTATTGTTTTTGATTTATTGTTGATGCTATTCATTGTGCTAGTTTTTTTTCGTGGAAACTTTGATGTTCTGTACAAATACTGTAACGTACAGTTGGAAGCGTCAAGAGGAAATGTCTAAAACACCGCAGGAAAGGTACCAGCTTATAGTAAAAGTCACATGGGTCATTTCAGTAATGGGTTCAATTGTTTATAATTTGATTCTACATACATGTACCTTTAAGTGGCAAGTATTCACTTCATTTGGAATCGTATACATCCATGTTCCTTTGGAAGGTCATTATTGAGACGTTCGGATAGGTGCATACGGCATAATCAATAATGTTAAAGTGCGTAGATATATTCGGACGAAATAAACCTAATGGTAGGATCCAGTACAATCCGGTCTGAATTTCGTAAGCTGTGATGTCACAATGAAAGCCACGCATATTGATAAACAAAATTCGTACTACCCTCGATTATGACAATTCCACTCAACGCGCTCTTACTTTGACCCAAATTTAGTTCCGTGATAGCTTAGAGTAGATAAATTGTTCCGTGAAAATTTAGTTTAGCGGAATCGTTCTGTGATGACTTAGTGCAGGAGACTTGTTCCCTGATGACTTATTGTAAGGGACTTGTTCCGTGATGACTTAGTGTAAGAGACTTGTTTCCGTGATGACTTAGTATAAAGGAATTCTTCGGTGATGACTTAGTGCAGGAAACTTGTTCCCTGATGACTTATTGTAAGGGACTTGTTCCGTGATGACTTAGTGTAAAGGAATTGTTCCGTGATGACTTATTGTAAGGGACTTGTTATGTGATGACTTAGTGTAAGGGACTTGTTCCGTGATGACTTATTGTAAGGGACTTGTTCTGTGTTGACTTAGTGTTTGGGAATAGTTCCATGATAACTTAGAGTAGAGGAATTGTTCCGAGATAACTTATCGTAAGGTAATAGTTTCGTGAAACTTATTTTAAGGTAATAGTTTCGTGTAACTTATTTTCAGGTAATAGTTTCGTGTAACTTATTTTAAGGCAATAGTTCCGTGTAACTTATTTTAAGGTAATAGTTTCGTGATGACTTAGTGTAGAGGAATAGTTCCGTGGTGACTTGGTGTAGAAGAATAGTTCCGTGTTGATTTAGTGAATATGAATAGTTTCGTGGTGATTTAGTGTAGCGGAATAGTTCCGTGGTGATTTAGTGAATATTAATAGTTCCGTGGTGAATTAGTGTAAAGAAGAGGAATAGTTGTGTGATGAATTAGTGCAGGAACGCTTTGCTAGCAATTTTAAAGTAGGATTAAATATTTACTGGTCTGGTCAGCCAACTAAATATAAAGTCAATTGATATCTATAACATAGTGGATGTGTATTTCACTGTTTAGCTATAATTAGCACTAATAGCAGGGCGAGTGTTATGTTGGACATTACTCTTTCATTCCGAGTCTACCTTTAAGAATATACATTCAGTATTAACGCCAATATCTTAGCTGAGCCCATCCACATTGTCCCACATTGAAAATAGATGACGCTTGGCCACACATCAGTAGCGTAGCGGGGGGGGGGGGGGCAGGTGGGGCATTCGCCCCTGGCGCCGGTGGCTAGGAGTCGCCAAATGGGCGCCCAAATCGGGTACAAGGTACTTAACTGCGCAACAGGGGCAGCCGGTGTGGGAGGGGGGGGGGGTGTCGGAAATTTGAGTGTTTTGCCCTGGGCGCCAAATATCCTCGCTACGCCACTGCCACACATAGCAAATATGAGACAATACAAAAAAAGAAAATCAAAGAAACAAACTCAAATCTACATATTGGAAATTCTGAGTCGTTCTCGTTTAAATATCTCGTTATTTATTTATTTTCTTTCTTTTTTTATTATTTAGAAAACAGGTATTACTAGTTGTGGCACAAGCAACTACTACTACTACTTCTACTACTACTACTACTACTACTACTACTACTACTACTACTACTTATAATAATAATAATAATAATCTTAATAATAATAATAATACTAGTAATAATAATAATAATAATAATAATAATAATAATAATAATAATAATAATAATAATAATAATAATAATGATAATAGTGTTAACAAACAAGACTCACGGGTACAACATACAATTACACAAGTGTCAATAGTATCAATGCATGTGATTGAGGCCAGCGGCATCTCTGTGAATACAAATTAGTTGTGCATGTTTCTTGAGATATATATATATATATATATATATATATATATATATATATATATATATATATATATATATATATATATATATATATATATATATATTTTTTTTTACTTTACACTCCGCTTGTTTTCTTTTTCTTGCGGGAGAGATTTTACTTTGCAATCCACTTGTTTTCTTGCGGGCCGCTCATTGTTACAGGCTCTGTGCAGAGTACGGAGGCAATTCGAATGTCCCATTTCTTCTGTAAAGGTTCGTTATTAAAGGTCAGTTTTTATTCTGTTTCAGGTTATTTTATCATGCATAATTTAGAATAGATCCCTTTTAGAAGTCAAACTGTGGATTGAAATTTTAGACGACAAAGAATAAATCTATCTGTAGAGACAATATACCTGTAAAGACCCGTCTCATAAATCTGACAACATTCGCCAATGCTGTCCAACATGCGGCCCATATGCTGATTTTAAATGGCCCTCTAGAGTTCGAGCAATGTTTTTCGCATTTATGTAAAAACAAAAGTCCACGGCCTACTTTCATAGCATATCTTCTTGACAATTGTGAATAATTCTTATAGTAGCTGCTTTGAAGTTTTCTGCTGCGGCCCTCAAGAATACATTTTGAGTAGCCCATGGTGTCAGAAAGGTTGGACAGCACTGCCTTACTATAAAGTAAAGTGTGTGAGTTCTTTCAAATCAGTTTATAATGTACCGAACGTATGTACTACCCAAAATGTTTGCATTAATATTTTCTTAGGATGGCAGTTCCTTAAAATTATTAATAAATTGAAGTGGTCGTATGTCTTTTGTTTATTAAATATAATCAGGGATCCTGTCTGAGTCATAGAAGTCGTGTACCTGCGACCTTTTTATTTCTTTGGAGAAATTTGATTTTTGTGATTATTTCATGACAGATGAGCTCCCTTGCCATAAAGAGTGATCTGGGTAACATGCACTGTATTAGATTTGTTCAGATCGTATCTTGTATAAACCGATTGACAAATATAATAGTGTTCTCTCGTGAAATGTGAGAAAATCGTCATGAAATATCTGCCATGGCCTGGATGTAACGTGTTTGAAAATTAACACCCAACGTGTCATTTTGTAGCATCAGTTTCATTCGATACAGCCGATGTTAAAAACCCTGAACAATCGACTAAATTTAATTTCCAACCCGCGGCTGTAGATCCGTATTCGGAAAACCCCTGATATGTCTGACAGTCGCCTATTAGGTCCAATTACGATAATTGCGCATATTAATTACAGGTTGCTCCAATCAATTTTGAGTACGCTAGTGTCTGAGATTACAGTATCAGTTGCAGAGAATATGCCCAATTAGATTCGATCAATTGAATCTAATGTCCTTTGCTTCCCATTAACTTTAAATTGCCTTTGGCAGTTAGATCTGGGAAAATTGAGAGAGGGCGTCGTGATTTCAAATCTTATCTGAGTTTAATACCATCAAGGGAAAGAGAGAAGGAAGAACTTCGATAAAAGGGGTTAAGATGAAAGGCATTAAAACGGAGCAATGACTCTCATATATTTTTATGGCGGCATAAAGCACCGCAGGTTTTGGGAACCAGACAATGACATCGCTGTTCAACTAATCGGTGTAGAAATTATGGAAGACAAATGATAACCTTCCTTGTCTATCGTGTCCACAGTATTTAGGTGTTTAGTTGCAAACTGGTAAATTTAAGCTGGCAAAGATACGACAGTGAATTGAAAAAAATGTTAGCTATTCGTATGATCAATATTTCTAGTTCGCAAAGAATATAGGATACACTATAAAACGTATGAATATAGACATACAGACAGATACAGACACAAAGAGAACGAATAAAAGAAGACAGACGCACGTACTGACTTATAACTGCTTTACTGCTATATTATCAGCAATACGCCTGAGGCGAGAGTCACTTTCGACTACTCTGTATGTAGCGTGGAGAATAATTATAAATGTATTTATCATCACGAAATGCTTACTATGCAAGAAGTCGCGGATTCCAACCCCAGCCAAGTCATACCAAATACTTCTAAAAATGGTACTAGCTGCTTCCTCGCTTGGCACTTAGCAATAAAGGGATAGTTTTTGGACTGGTTAGCCTGGTGTCATAATACTGTGACTGGGTGGGACAAGGTACTATGTGTCTTGCCCCAGTGTAAGACATCGCCATTAACTGTCACATTGCATACATCATAGCGATATGACCGAAAATTAATATAGCTTCCTTAACATTTCAAATCTTCTCTCTCTCTCTCTCTCTCTCTCTCTCTCTCTCTCTCTCTCTTTCACACACACACACACACACACACACACACACACATGCACACATACACACACCGACTCTTGACACCATATAACTATGTGCAGATCACGATATGTTTCACTTCATACCAGAAGGGGCGCTCTGCAGATATTATGAACGACTGAAAGAGTGACAGGTGTGAAGGTGGTAGGTTAAGGTGTTTGCAGTTGTAACATGCGCAATGAAGAGAATTGTTGACCTAACACACCTCTAAGTTACTGTCATGTACTGTGGATGAAAATTCTTTGAATATTGTATTTGTGGATATTGTAAATGATCTAAGCACACAGCTAACCACAAAATGACGGCTCAAATGTGCTCGAAAAATCAATATGAATTAATCCTGGAATATGAAAAATGAATTTTGAAAGACTAGTCAATACCAAGTTCTTTATATATTATAAATAATTGAAAATCACCAAGCAGAGCTAGCAGTTTTGTTAAATAATCTGATCTAGAGCCAACACGTATACCCTTAATCAAACATACCAAAAACGGACATGAAAAGTTATTTTAACGATTTCCAAGATATATAAGGTCATTTAAAATATGGTAGTCAGAATAAGCAGACAGGAAAATGGGGAAATTCATTTTCTTCAAAACTCTAAATCCAACGCAAAATACGAAACTTTTTAGTGCTACCATAAATGTGTATTTTGATCACGAAATGCATACGCTTGTAAGTATAGAATTCATTGAGATGGAGCAGGAAACGGGTCCAATCAATCTAAGGAATGATATAATTTTGCAATAAAATTAAAAAAAAGAAAGAAAAAAGTCCATAATCAAGCACAATTAAACATTACATAATGTAATACGCTTTTGAATGTGTGTGTATACATACATACATAATCAAGCACAATTAAACATTACATAATGTAATACGCTTTTGAATGTGTGTGTATACATACATACAGACATCCAGACATACATACATACATACATACATACATACATACATACATACATACATACATACATACATACATACATACATACATACATACATACATACATACATATATTGACTTATTAAGGTTAACATTGAAATAGTTTCTTAGTGAGGTTAATATTAAAAACGTTATTTGTCGTGTTTTGTTTTCAGTTTAGTTTGTTCGATATCGGTTTATTTGCATTTGTGTGTGTTTTGTGTAACACTTTATTGTGATGTCAAGAACTGAGGCATAATAATGGCATGTGGCATCCAGTCCTACTCAGTCACATTATCCTGACACCAGAACTCTAAGTCCTGAGAGCCAAACGAGGTATATATATATATATATATAGCAGTTTTATAAAGTACTTTTTATGACTCAGCCGGGGTTTGAACCCGCGACCTAGAATAAGAGGAAGACAAACAACAAAGATGACGAAGAAGATAAAGATATTGAACATTAAAGGGGGATAGACAGCTAGAATGGCAGAAAGTAAGACAGTGGGATCATATTGAACTTGCTTGACGACATGTATAAATAATTAGATATTATTAAATCACTTTGGTAATGAATGTTTTATCTTAGACACTTTTAGCTGATTGCAGATATATGGTACATTCTAAAAACGATGTACAGTGAAACAAAACGATTCCATCCAAAACTGACCTCTAATCCAAGAAGACACTTAACATATTTACCTGATGATAACGCACAACCAATTAAGAACGCCGTTACAGGTGTCAAAAAATGGGACTGCATATTAAGGTCTACACGGTTAGTTTGAAATAGCAAGTGGAATAAACTGTGACGTGACCGATCTATCAACACAATATATTGCGGATGTTATAGGTCCATTTGTCAACACATGATAATACGGACTCTGTCAACAAAGATCTGTCAAGACAATATGTTCATGCATTAAACTGTGTTGACACAGATTTGTCACAACATCTTATTACGGATGATTAGTTCACATACAGTATAAATTATGACGACAGGTCTGCCATAACATTATACTACATAAGATCCTGGCCATTGCAATAAACTGTTTCCGGTACTGATCTGTCAACACAATTTACTACCGATGTGGGCCTAAGCAATAAACTAAGAGGACACATGTTTGTTTAGACATTCTATTATAAAAGATATGGACCTAAGATGTCTGCAATCTGTCGTGCCTTATAAACATGTAAATACGTGAGATCGGACCTAATATGGCGAGCAGTTGCTCTTACAAGTTTCACTAAACATTAACCTTCTATAAATAGTAAGTTTTATGTTCTACCTTTCAATATAGGTGGTTAGCTAAATTACGTGTAGCCAAGAGTTCAAGGGGATAGTTTATTAGTGGCTTAGGGTCACACAAGACATCTAACTGGAAAAAACAAACAATTGTAACAAAGATAAATAAAATAAACGTGCATGGCAAAGAGTCTGGTCTCACTGTCTTTTAGGTGAAATCTTGATGCCATGCCTCAACATGGATTCAACCTTTAGCACTAAACATATTCACTCTGTATCGCAGCAACGAATATGGTACGTCATGTCAAAGAAATCTTAACTAGTAGATTGTACGAGACGCACTCAACCAGGTAGCAATGTTATTGAAATTTCACGCAATATTAAACAGGAATTCAGAGTACCTCGGTTGTGCATCCTTCGACGACTCAATATATTTGAAAAGTTTATGACACTGACTTAAAATTATTGTTGTCATCGGTGCTAATGGTGACCCTCTGATGATCTATAACCACTTATAAAGAATTACATCATCGAATAGGTATTTTAAACGATATGTACCTATGTACCGTACATTTTTTTATCATAGGTTAGAAACAGCACTGAATAAACCTTGTGAGCCTTTTTATCAGTTTGGAATCAGAATTGTCAGCGTTTGAATTCTGGCAACAGTATGGTTGTCGTGGTATTATTGTGACCGAATCGTAGAATGAAAGGCGTTATTCAGGTATGTAGTACCTGTTACTTGCTCGATGATGTATTCTTGGCCATTGGCTTTGAAAAGAGATTCTGCAAAGGAACATATGAAATTAATTATATTTAGTTCTCCCGTCCTTTTTATGTTTGTGTTCTTCATCTTCCTTCCATTAAAATGCGTTTCATTGTTTTGTTTTTTTTTATAGAAAAAAAGGAATCGTCTTCTCAAGACTTCAATAAGAGACCTTGCACAAATAAAATGTCTTAAAAGAAAGAAAATATATCACAATGCAATATAAATAATCTCACACGCACTCTCATAATCATACAGTCTTTGTATTTTCGCATGAATTTGCAGTACAATATTATGTATACAAATAAATTGGTGCAAAAGAATATTCCCTGAAAGAGTACAATATGCCGATAGTATTTGTCATTGAACACTAATGGTGGTATACGCTTCCAACACTCGTCGCAGGATACGAATATCCGAATGGCGCAGAAAACATATGTGGAAAGACTTGAGGTCTGAACTGACTGTACAGCGCAGCCGCCGCCGGAAACGTTATGCTTACTGCCGGTGGCAACATTGGCTTGCTAGCCATCTTTAATTTTTCTAATTCAGCTTCGTGAAGTCTTTTTGCTTTTGCTCTCCTGTTTTGGAACCAGATTTTTACTTGTGTCTCAGTCAGATTTAAGGAGGCTGAAAACTCTGCTCTTTCGGCGATGGATAAATACTGTTTTTGTCTAAATTTTCTTTCCAAAGCAAGAAGTTGTGATGTTGTAAATGGTGTTCTTGGTTTTCGGTTGGCTTTGTGTTTCCTCAGTGTGCATTTCTGTGGATTTATTCTCTGCGGGCTATCTAAACCTGAAAACAAATTTAAGAGAAATAATAATTACTTAGGCATAACAAAGTATAAATACTGATACAAATCAGCCAAACTTTGACCAAACACTACACACGTTTAGATCAAAGTAGAGTAAATTGGCTGTAACAAGCCAAAATTGTAAATATGAAAATTCATAAACGTACAATAATTTGTCAAGCAAGTTGAGTTTTGTTTTAGTTATATACTAAACAAAAATATACTGCAAACAAAAACAAGAAAACAGTAGTTAATTATTAATGGATCGTGTATTTTAACGTTTCTTAAAGTGAAAATTACTTTTATCAGTAATGTAAGTCATAACAAAAGATTTTCAAAATTTAATTAAATATATACCAAACAACCTACGTACCTATCTAACTAACTACCTATTTAACATCGCAATCAACTAGTAAATTAGGAAACTAATAAATTATATATCATCTAATACACTAAAGTACTAATGAAAGATTGAATGGAAAAAGGAAGTTAAACTCCAATGACATAAATCACACAAAAGCTAAAAATGAAAATAAAACGTAGCATTTAATTGGGGTTTTCTACTAAAAAATGTCTTTGGATGAAGAAGGACGATAAAACAATTTTTCAATACATAGCTGAATAATACTTACATTGTCAAATCTAAGTTGCACGCGATTATATTTGCAATTTGTATATTTGTTATTCAAAAGCATCAGTCACACAGTCATGTCCTGAGTATTAGATTCAATGCAAGAGTGTATATTTCGACGGACAAAAGAACATAACATTCCAACCAGATGTGCTAAGAAATATGAAGGCAGCAAATTGTTACCCCTTTCTTTATAACGTATATAATAATGAAGACAAGAGTGATATATTAAACATACTAAAGCATACACTTTGCTAGCAATTCAACACGATGTTTGATATACACCAGTCACACAGTCGTGTCCTGAGTACAAATAAACCAAATTCAACACGATAAATATTTTAAATCCTGTGATAAATAAACCTCAGAACAGAAACAAAAGGCTGTCTTACACAATTACACAAATGCTGAGCAGAAATTAAGAAAGACCCCTGTTTTCTATAAGGGAAAACCGTTTGAAAACCATTACGTACACTAGTGTCCGATAAGTGAAAACATTTGGTACACCCGTTTCCGGTAAGTGAACACATTTGGTACACTACTGTTTCCTCTGTTATACTTCATCTTGCCTTCAAATTTTCTATTTCTGTTTATTTTAAAAGTCGATAAAAATATTAAAAAAAACACGAAAAAATTTATTTGCTTTACGCATTTAGTTCTAAAAGAAAAAGTACAGTCTGGAAAAACATGGATTAACCATGAAACTATTAGGTAAGAAGGGATAAAACCCGAGTCATTTACTTCTTTCAATTAGCCAAATACCAGGTGTTTTTTTTTTATTGGTTCATTGCCAATAAGTATATAATAGTATTATAATGGAGTATACATAAAACCAATGAAAGATATTTAACCCAAGGTAAACGATGAAATGAATCGAAATAAAGTTTCTAAAGCAAATATACTAATAATGTCGAAAATATTCACATGATCTTTCTTAATTTTGATCCATTAATATACAAACTCAAACAATGCTTTCTAGTATTTTTCAAAATGTAATTTGTAACAAAACAAGAACGATTATATTGACTAGTTTTGTTGTAAATATTTAAAGAGAATATCAGATGAGAATATCAGATACCAAGAGAACTGAATTTTCTACTTCTAATTATTATTATTATTATTATTATTATTATTATTATTATTAGTAGTAGTAGTAGTAGTAGTAGTAGTAGTAGTAGTAATAGTAGTAGTAGTAGTAGTAGTAATAGTAATAGTAGTAGTAGTAGTAGTAGTAGTAGTAGTAATAGTAATAGTAGTAGTAGTAGTCTCATCATCACTATCATTATTATATTTACTATTATTATTATTATTATTATTATTATTAATGCTATAACTTTATCATGATCAATATCATCGCCATCATCATCTTCTTTACCATTATTATCATCATCATCGTCGTCATCATCATCATTATTCTATGATGACGATTATTATTATTATTATTATTATTATTATTATTATTAGTTGTAGTAGTAGTAGTAGTAGTATTGTTGATGTTATTATTATTATTTTATTATTATTATTATTATTATTTGTATTATTATTATTATTATTATTATTATCATCATCATTATTATTATTATTATTATTATTATTATTATTATTATTATTATTATTATTTTACAACTTCGTTAGGTAAAAGCCCTTTGTTAACTTAGATAACAATCATCTTTCTGATCTAAATATTTCATTGCATTAATAATGCTTCAATCTGATGCAATAATAGCACTAATTTTAGGATCCTACTAATATTAATAATACACTAATTTTAGGATACTACTAATATTAATAATACACTAATTTTAGGATATTATTAATAGTAATAATACACTAATTTTAGGATACCACTAATAGTAATAATACACTAATTTTAGGTTACCATTAATAGTAATAATACACTAATTTTAGGATCTACTAATAGTAATAATACACTAATTTTAGGATACCACTAATAGTAATAATACACTAATTTTAGGATCTACTAATAGTAATAATACACTAATTTTAGGATACTGCTAATAGTAATAATACACTAATTTTAGGATACTGCTAATAGTAATAATACACTAATTTTAGGATACTGCTAATAGTAATAATACACTAATTTTAGGATACTGCTAATAGTAATAATACACTAATTTTAGGATACTGCTAATAGTAATAATACACTAATTTTAGGATACTGCTAATAGTAATAATACACTAATTTTAGGATACTGCTAATAGTAATAATACACTAATTTTAGGATACTACTAATATTAATAATACACTAATTTTAGGATCTACTAATAGTAATAATACACTAATTTTAGGATACTGCTAATAGTAATAATACACTAATTTTAGGATACTGCTAATAGTAATAAGCAGCATAAATGGATGACGTTAAATAAATTTAATTTAAAAGCCAATATTAATGTAGAAAGATAACAACAGACCTAATATGTATAAAATATTAATTTTTTATTATTGATATTATTATTATTATCATTATTATTATTATTATTATTATTATTATTAGTAGTAGTAGTAGTAGTAGTAGTAGTAGTAGTAGTAGTAGTAGTAGTAGTAGTAGTAGTAGTAGTAGTATCATCGTCATCTTTTTTTGTATAAAGCCCCAACTGGTTGCGCCAGTTGTCTAAATAACACACAAACATATCTCTCTCTCTCTCTCTCTCTCTCTCTCTCTCTCTCTCTCTCTCTCTCTCTCTCTCTCTCTCTCTCTCTCTATATATATATATATATATATATATATATATATATATATATATATATATATGTGTGTGTATATATTATTGTGTATTTAAATGAGAACGACTGAGAATTTACAATAGGTAATTTTGTTGCTGGCGAATAATTGTTTTAAGATTTAATGTGGTGTCTACTGTTCGCTAAATATGGCCGAGTATCGTTGATTTTCAAAGCGGAAGAAAGAGGATCGACAACCCTCGGCTAGTTAAGATTTGAATGTTTTACTGGATGTATTTTCTTAAAGGGGGAGTCGGGATGAGAGATAAAGATTTAGTGTAACACTCATCCGATTATCAGTATCGATCATTAACTGTAGTGTGTAACACTATCAAAGCGTAGGGCCTGAGAATTCAGCATCAGTAAATTATGCCACCGATAAGACGCGAGATTATTACATTCAAGGCTGGGGCATATGGTCAATGAAATCTACCGATCTCAGACTTGCTGGAGAAGCTTTAACGTAATTTCATTAAATGTTAACTCATTAACTTGGTCAACTAATGTCAGTTTTACTTGCAATTTTCAAATCAGTCATTACCACCAATGAAATATGTAATCAGAGTACACGTAGCACATCGGTTTGTACAAAATGATGCATTGTTCTTTCGGCTTGAGACCATCATAATATATGAGCTTTTATTTCTTCTATCAATCTTTTAAGGAAAAATTTGGCCAGAAATTATGTCAGTGTTAATTTCATTATAGTATTATATCAGAAAGTTTCTGACAGCGATGAAAAGTATAATTCATACTTAAAACTGTAAGAAAATGGTAGACAATGACATGTATGTCCATATAGATACAAAATAATTCACTTTAAATAGGAAACCAATACAAAATTAATTATGTACTATCTTTATTTTACGTCATCACTTTGGAAACTCTAAAGGTTACTACTCTAATGATATTATCGATATTACGTCATCATTGACATTAAACCAATCAAACGTTGCTACCGGACTCATTCGAGAAGGTGATTGACTCAGTTTATATCCTTAATATACCTATGCATATTACCGACTCTCTCTCTCTCTCTCTCTCTCTCTCTCTCTCTCTCTCTCTCTCTCTCATTCTCTCTCTCTCTCTCTCGTTTGTTTGTTTGTTTGTTTGTTTGTTTGTTTGTTTGTTTGTTTGATTAGGATTTTAACGTAGCTTTAAAAATTTTTCAGTCATATCGCTACGATGTCTGCTGTGAGGCAGTTTATAGTGATGTCTAGCACTGAGGCATCATGCCGCAGACATGTAGCATGATGTCCCACCCAGTCACATTATCCTGACACCAGGCCGACCAGTCCTAACACTAACCACTTAATGCTGAGCCAACATCTGGTGTTTATTCCTATAGTACAGGTCATCCCACTTTCTAAAAAGATATCTCCCAATGAATGAATCGCAAACTTAAAATGTCAAATTTGAATCTGACAAACAAAAAATTAAAACAAAAAAAAATGACTTAAATCAAATATACGTAACAATATATATATATATATATATATATATATATATATATATATATATATATATATATATATATATATATATATATATATATATATATAGAGAGAGAGAGAGAGAGAGAGAGAGAGAGAGAGAGAGAGAGAGAGAGTCTCTGTCTCTCTGTTTGTCTATATATTGTGCATTGCTATCATTTCTATGATATATTGAAATAAGAGACGACGTGACATCTTTAATTTCACTTATTGTAATTAATTATTGCAGCACGTTACGTGTCTTTTATTATCATATGATCCTGTCAAATGTCAACTTCGACGTGGCGACGCGACATTACCATATATTTCTATCAAATGTCAATATCGAAAAGGCGACTCAGTAATGCCATAATATGCATTACATTTATTTGGTTTAAAAACAACAAAAACTAATATCAATGAACGCAAAATAAAATCTGGTATTTGTTCTAGAAATGTTAAGTAAATATCTCTCTCTCTCTCTCTCTCTCTCTCTCTCTCTCTCTCTCTCTCTCTCTCTCTCTCTCTCTCTCTCTCTCTCTCTCTCTCTCTCTCTCTCATCATAATTCAGTACAATTGTGAAAAATAGAATGAAAAAATATTTCTTGAAAAGTAATAGTTGTCATGGGGATGTATATTTTCCCTGGATTTGTTTCTTAATTACGTTAACGAAACTTGTCCCGACTGAAATACTTGAAAATCAGTCTAGGTAAAATGTGAAGTTATTCGAACAATATGTGTCTGAAATTTTGATGCGTATTTGTCTCGGAAATTATAATGCATATGTAATGCTGTAATTCCTTTTTGGTGGGAGTATCTTTTTATATCGATAAAATAACACTGAAAGTTTTTTCAGTTCCATGTTCATTACAAATATATTTTAAAATAGAAACATTTAAAAAAAATTGTGTTTGTCACATGAAAGTAGACACGTATTATATTCAAAGCTACTCTGTTTATTGTAATCAATGAATTCCTTGGTGCGGTGATCAACAAAACATTTTTCAAGAGATAAATATCCTAACTGCATAGCATTTACCCCTACCAGCAGGAAATCGGAACGTACGAATTCCTTCATTTTGAAGTATATAAAACTTGTGTTATGTAACGTTTTCAGAATCTTTAACCCAGTCCACGTCCTATGCATGGTAGGTCAACAAATAAACAAAGACATGTACAATTCCTTGATACAAATTGTGATTCATAATTTATTTCTAACATCTCACCTCTTAGTATCAGCATCACCACGATCATCATTATTGTCACCATCATCATCATCATCATCATCATCATCATCATCATCATCATCATCATCATCATCATTAGTAGCTTCATCGCCAACGTCGTCGTCATCCGATGATGATGATGATGATGATGATGATGATGATGATGATGATGATGATGATGATGATGATGATGATGATGATGACATATTTGTTTATTTATCTTTATTGTTGTCTTTACTCCATTTCTTGTTATTGATGATGACGACGACGAGGATGATGATGACGAAGAAGACGATGATGATGGGCTATTTTGTGAAACGCTACATGTTTGTAAATCAAAAAGAATCTCTCACTATTTACATTTCTCAGCCATTTACATAAATATTTTTTTAATTTAATATGTTTGTGTTTAAAAAAATTTGGACTCCCTAGCTAAACTCTTGCTTGTTGTATTTGTAAATAACTTTCTCCAGTTAGCATATAAAACTAAACAGCAGTATCTAAGAAGGAGGATTTGAAAGCAATTTATTTCTCAGAGATTAATTATAGTGACCTACTTTCTGTAAGTGAATACAAATTATTTTAAACAGCAACAATTTTTATTACTGTGATGACATCCTTTGGGCATAGTTTTTATTGTTGCCTTTGCTATGTTTGTTGTTAGTATTGACGACGAAGAGGATGATGATGACGACGACGAGGATAATGGGCTATTTTTTAAAACGCTACACGTTTGTAAATAAAAAAGAATCTCACTATTTACATTTCTCAGCAATTAACAAAAATTTGTTTAACCTAATATAATATTTTACTACAAAACAGTTTAAAATCTACTCATTTTAATTGAACTTTATTAAATATAGATTGTAACTGTTTGATTTCCTTCTAACTATGTCCATAAGTAAATGCAGCCGTTAATAAAACAGCAATTCTTACTATATTCCTTGTTAAATTGCAGCCGTTAATAAAATAGTAATTATTATAATACCACTTATTAAATTGCATCCGTTAGTATTAAAGTAAATAAAATAATTTTCACCACATCCATAATGATCAATGTTACTACAAATTGATTTTCTCTATATCCAATAACAAATGCAGCCCTTAATAAAAGTAATTCTCAGTTTATCTTAACTAAATGCAGCTGGTAATAAAATAGCAATTACTTATGCTTTGATTATGATGAAAATAACAATGTATTAAGTACAATTATTCAAATTTAGATTTTATCCCCTAAACTGCTTTCCATTATTTGAAACGGGGGATGAGGACCGCAGTGGTAGGGATAAGTGATGGAGCAGATTTTGGTTGTTATATTAATAAATTATGAGATAATATTTATAAAAAAAAAACATGCATTCCAGAATATATATATATATATATATATATATATATATATATATATATATATATATATATATATATATATATATATATATATATATATATATATATATATATATGCGCACTTAAAAATTAGAATTTTCAAAAATCTCTTTATGTTACATGCATTTATGTTAAAGTGTATTTACAGTTTGTATGTATTTATAACGTTTTATTTAATATTTTTTATTTGAGACAAATATATAAAATTATTAATTTTCCAACCTTCATTGCTTTTCCTAGAGATATCGGCAGGTATTAAATCTTAAACAAATCGTAAACACCCGATATAATTTAAATATGGGCAGTTTTATATTAACGTCATTTAAACAAAAAGAAAAAAAAAGCGTTGAAGTTGGAAACCATTGTATATTCCACTTATAATTTATCTAGTTTTTAAGCGTGGGTGGGATGGTAAAAATTAGTAAATTCATACCATGTAACAGTAACATTCCGAGAGTGGAAAATCGCATTATATAAATAAGTCTCCCCCCACCCCTTATGTATCATTCATGTCACCACGAGTTGCTCATACCAGCCTTCAGTTTTAATTAAAAAACCTCTCTCATAGAGTTAATGACCTCATATAAGTAGTTTTTAAATCAGAATCAGATTGAATGTTTATCTACTCATAAAATGTGCTCCCTTTCTTTATAAAATAGATATTTGTGATAACAATCCAGAAATCGAATTATACAAACTACAGGTTCTTCTTTGTCATCCAGTCGATGGCAGACCTCGCCCCATTACATCTGTGGAATAATTACTTGTATAGGACAGCAATTTTCCAACCGAGTAACGATGGCGTAATAACTATTGATGCGGTGAATATTTTCATACAGAATAAGAAATAAATTTCTCCTTTCAGTTATCTCAAATGTTACAACAAAGATGTGGATCGAGAGAAGGAAACAGTTTATTTTAAAAAAAAATCTTATTTCCATTTGCTTTTATATAATATTGATTGTTATTTTCATGACTGCAAGATTGCAATATGTAACAAGATCAAAATACTTTATGTATTGTGCAGTACCAAAAATACGTCATTACAATTACAGTTGTCTTAGATTTATAGTTTTTTGCAGGACATCAAATCGTTAAAGAAGAATAAACTCTTACAATAAACTTTTTTTTAATAAATAAAACAATAACAGCAAAAATTACAAGTCAAAACATACACATATTACTGACTGATCCACGTCAACAAACATTTTGTAGGCACTTGTTCACACCAAATTCTTAAAAAAAAAATTGATCTCGTTAAAAAGTTTTAAAAATTCTTTAGTTGAGAAGTGTAAGACTTCATCTTCTTACTTGCAGATTACCCATATCACAACATTCAAAATATGAAATATCCAACTTACGTGGTGGTGGTGATGTTCTAGAACCTGTGAGCCAGGGAAAGCCGGGCGCTAACGATATCCCATGTGGCCAACGAGTGTCGGTACCGGGGCTGGGTAGAAATGTGGATGGAACACTATCGGAACACTTAATAGACTGTGGTTTACCTAAAATTCCATCCACAGTGAACGAATGAGATTTTAAGGCTGAATGAGATGAATTAGAATCGTTAGTTTTCGCCGTTTTAGGTGATTCGTCCGTGTCTTGAACGTTGCAATTGTCTTGTTCATCGTCCTTTGGATTGTCTGAAATTATAGAATCCACACTGAATCTCAAATGTCCTTTTTGTTGACGGTCTGTAGTTATGTGTCCATTCTTAATTTTGCTAGCGACATTTGTATCACTCTCGCCTAAGCTTCTCTCCTTAGTGTTCATTTTATCAAATTTCTCATCTAAACCTGGGGAGCTAGATTTTGGTTTACAAAATGCAGAATGACTACTAATTGTTAAAGCCATTGGTTGCATTTTGTCGCTACAGTCCTAATTTCACACACATTGATGTCAAACAATTGCGTCTAAAGTACACATTCCTTTGTTTTAGTGCAAGATCGAGATAGCCATAAGTTTCTTAAACTTGTACAACTGAATATTTCGGCAAGTTTACAGCAGAAGACATACCCCTGTAATAGGAAGTGACGTCACTGCTCAGTCGCCAGACGATAGGTGCGCATACAAATTAGCCGATAATGAGATATCAGTTACGGCGCAGTGACTGGCTAGAGTTAATATCTTCTTAATTTATTTACTTCTCGACAGGCAAACATGATGAAGGTAAACAAATCATTGGTTCACTGAAAGTGTTCTGCCTGATTAAATGACCCATAGAATAACGTTTAATGCAAACATAATAGACCGCTTTTTCCGGCTCCTGATCACATTGCCACGAGGCGCGGACTCGGTGTGTGATGATATCAAGTTTGCCTATAATAACAGCATCAGGGTAACATTTGAAAAGGTCTGGAATGGCTTGTAAATTAAATTTGTTTAACAAAAACGATTTTTACACTGATCTCGCTCGCTCCATGGTTATCAATTACTCCCAGGCAAGCATGCCCCTCATTTAGCATCCTAATAATTCGGTAGTAACGTATCGGTACAGAAAGGAGATGGTGGTTTTTTACGGTGTTGTGGCGCCACGGCCGTCTCCCTCTGTATAGGGAAGATACCCGACCCCTGACAGCATGTTTTTTTTTTCAAACACGTAATTTGCACCCCACGTGTCACTCTGAGCGATCGCTTAAAACATTTTTGTTATCTTTTTGGATGTTTATTTAAAACGTTAACATACAACATGAGCATGTTCACAACATGAGCATGTTCCTTTATTATTTTTATCAAAAAGAAACTGAATGGTATATACTTTAGCAAAATAGTTGAGTTTTAAATAATCACATACTAATTTGAAATACTGCTCAATAATTGAGACATGTGAATAGCAATGATCATTGCTATGAAAAAATAATTTTGCAGATAAGAATCACAATCTGAAACTGTTAGTGTTGAAATATATTTTGTCTTACAGGTGTATACTTGTGTACGTGTTCAATTACGAAAAAAATGCCTCCTTGAAATTACACAATTCGTTTTTTTTTTCGATTTTCTGACTTATGCGTGAAAATAATGAAAAGAGGAATTCAGTCAATTTGTTGGTAATTGAAAAGAATGGCAATGTCTTCTTATTCTCTAAGGAAACGGTCTTCTTTGTAAGGCTCGCTAGTATGCTATTTGCTTGATAATTCGTTCCCTAATGTTCGATAATTGAAGGACACTGGCAATTGTTACTTTTTTATATATGTTGTGTCATTGTCTCTTCGCTGCAACCATCAATTACCACCTTAATCAATCATTTTGTGCAGGAATCATTGTCAGCATATTTTGTAATTTGCTTTCAATTTATAATTACTTAATTTGTTGCCTTGATTATATCTATTTTCATTTTATTTATTTATTTATTTATTTATTTATTTATTTATTTATTTATTTATTAAATAGCAAAACCCGAATCCTCTTCTAACTTCATTAATGATCGAGACTGCAACAAACAGGGCATATAACTTGTCAGAACATAATTAATAATAATTTTATTTTTTAAAAACTTGCTTTACTTGCAAAAAATAGGCAATTTGCCAAAGTTGCAAAGATTCTAATTTTTCTAAAACTGAAGTGTGAAAGATAGTTTACCTTTCAAGTGATTTGCTGCTAAATAGTTATTCATTTATGGAATAAAGCGAAAGAACTTTAATTTATGCACAGATGTTGCCACGAATGTGTGTAATGTAAAGTTTTCTATGCCAAACGTATCCCAAATAAGTAGACAGTAAAGCGTTTCCCTTTTAAGTTCTTACCTGCAAAGCTATCTCACCTTTACAACCATTAATTATGTTCCATTTTAATCACCACACGCAGGAATCTTTAAAAACAAAAATCTATTTAATTATCAATTTCATTTAATAATTAGCTTTACTCGGTAGGTTATTCTGTTACGCACGCACGCACGCACGCACACACACACACACTCATACACAAACACACATACATACATACATACATACATACATACATACATACATACATACATACATACATACATACATACATACATACATACATACATACATACATACATACATACATACATACATACATACATACATACATATGCCTATTATTCTCTTCTTTTTATCTGATAGCCTGGAAAGATATATATGATAATTACAAACCAGAATGTATTGTCTCCGACACAAAAACAAGTTAAACATACATAAATTTTGAAGAAACAAAAACATTCATTGGAAATATAAGTATCGCAGTCGGTAATTTTTTATGTATCTATAAATTTTAAAACGTATCTCGCAATCGGACGATTTGCAACTATAAGGTTACGGTGGCCGGTTACGTGAAATTATTAAAATAGGGTGCATTAAACCAATTAGTGAATCGATTGAAAACAAAGAATGCGTATATTTCTTTGTCCCCACATAAACGTGCTATTTGTCTGGAAATTCTTTGTAACTGAGGTACACAGGAAAGCTGTTAACTTTAAATTTCTTTCCTGTTATTATCGCACCTATCACCCACCTCAAACACCTTCCACAGAATTCTTATAGTTAGGCATTTATTTGTCTAAACTACTAACCATTTGTATCAATAAATATGTAACGATTTAAAAAAAAATTATTTATTTAATTTTTATTTATTTGTTTATTTATTTATTTATTTATTTATTTATTTATTTATTTATTTATTTATTTATTTATTTATTTATTATTTATCACGTTCTTAATGACTTGTTTGTTTCTTCATATTTATCTTCCTCTCCTTTTATTTCCTATCGATTTGTAGTTATCTAGACATATATACATAACATCAGAATAAGAACCGCTCAGGTGGCTTAAGTGATCAGAGTGACCGCATCGGTTGCGGGAGGAAGCGGGTTTGAAACCCGACGAGTCATACAAAAGGCTTAAAGAAATATTACTAATAGTTTGTTCTCTTGGCGCTCAGCATTAAGACTGGTCGGCCTGATGTCAGAATTTTATGACTGGGTGGGACATCATGTCATATGGCTGCAGAATCAACTGTCACACTGCATACATCGATGCGATATGACTGAAAACTTGTTGAAGCTACGTTATTAATCCAAATCACACAAATACATCTTTAAATTTTGTACAAACATATCTATATATAAGTGAAATTAAACGATGAACAATTCAAAGGAAGATGATTAAATTCTACCAGTGGCAAACAGCATACAGTATTGTAGGTATCCAGTTCATTTTATATGAATGACTTCATTGACACGAAGTCACGCGATATTTTTAGAGAATTATTTTTCAAAGTCGTGCGACGATACTAATGAAAGAAGAGTAGGTGTTACATACCGATAAATAGTTTGTTGATGGAATCCGGTGATTTAAAGGCATTAAAGACATTTTCGCAAATTACAATTGACCTAATCACTCAAAAAGTGGTTGATTACATCAATTTAACACTTACATGACAACCAAACCATGATTATTTAATCATGTAACAAAGGAAACTGCAGGGAAAATTTTCCCTATTGAACTATATATGACACATAATAATTGAAAGAGTGTTACTTGCCTAAATGAAGTGATCCCACCTACCCCACCAATTAACTGACCAATCATTTACCAACATCATTTTCTCTTCGACATCGGAACTGGACAAGGTTTAATCGATTCAATTTACAATTCTACATCCACAGAATGCGTTGCTTACTAGGGAATGGACATACATGAAAGTAATCCATTTTTTCTACGCATATCGTACTAAATAAATAAATAAATAAATATATATATATATATATATATATATATATATATATATATATATATATATATATATACTATTTACTAAGTAGTTTTTTAAGAGTACTCTTTTATAGCGTAGTCATTTAACAGAGTAATCATTTTAAAGTTATATGTGACAGAGCAGTTGTTTAACAGCATAGTCTTTTACAAGGAAGTCGTTTAACAGAACAGTCGTTTACAGAGTAGTCTTTTAGCAGAGTGGTATTTTACAGAGTAGTCTTTTAGCAGAGTGGTATTTTACAGAGTAGTCTTTTAACAGAGTGGTATTTTATAGTGTAGTCTTATAATAGAGTCGTATTTGATAGAGTAGTCTTGTGGTATTTTATAGAGTAGTCTTTTAACAGAGTAGTATTTTACAGAATAGTCCTAATATGGAAGAACTAGTTTACGGTTAAGAGTTGTATTTTGTTCCCGAAATGCAATGCCAGTAATCAATCACTTGGTATTTTTTGAAGGTATACAAAGGACACTCTATAAACGACAGTACAAACGCCAATTAAAATATTTTGTGTAAAGCAGATTTGATTCAGACATATGCAGTTCATACTTATTGTTGTTTATCATGCGCCATATCCATGCATAGTTTTTTCTTCCTCCATATCACAGCAGCTTACAGCGTAAACAAAGAAACAGCTCACTGCAGGCAATTTCGTACTTTATTTTCAATTAGGATCTGAACTCTGATAAGTCCTGGGTTGTAAGAGTAATTTTTCAGCATTCTAAACCCCCAACAGGGTCGGGAGAAGGGGAATGAGGCACCCCTAGGCTGTCACTCAAAGATGTATGTCATCAGGAGAAAATCATTAGTCGTCTTTGATGTGTGCAAGATACAATCAACAGGTGTAAATCTGCTCTAAGTCTGTAGATTGTCTCATATGGTAAGTTGCCCTAGGTGACACTGGCGTGCTGATATGTCTTTTGTGGCTCAATTTGTATCTAACCCGATGATCAGTGAGTTGAGAACTTATATAACTGCATTTTCGTGAATCAACTTGACTAGTTCATTATATCCCCGGCTTTAAATCTGTAGATACACCATTATTTGAAATAATAAAGAAATCAGTGGATTTCTCTTCATCGGTCTTACAAAAGGAAATTAGTTTGCTTTTATTATTCTAACTTTGATGACATAATTATCTTTCTCTTTCTTTCTTTCTCTCTCTCTATTAATCACTCTCTTAATCTCTTTCTCTCTCTCTGTCTTTCTATGTCTGTCTGTCTCTGTCTGTGTCTCTCTTTTTTCCTTTCTCTCTTTCTTTCTCTATTAATCACTCTCTTAGTCTCACTCTTTCTCTCTCTGTCTTTCTATGTCTCTCTATCTGTCTGTCTCTCTTTTTCCTTTCCCTCGTTCTTTCTCTCTATTAATCACTCTCTTAATCTTTCTCTCTCTGTCTCTATATGTCTCTGTCTCTCTGTCTCTCTCTCTGTCTCTCTCTCTCTCTCTCTCTCTCACCTTGTACGACTGTCCTGATACATTGTTAATGGAGTTTATCTAAGATTTTAATAATTTACCTTACGAATAGTAATTGGAGTTAAAAGTAGTCAGTTTTTGTCAAAATGTACACCTGTAATTTAACATGTTTTTTGAAGAATTGTCTCGCGTGATATCTGCTTTACTTAAGGGGTCTACAAATTATTTAACAGTTTTTACCTTTTTATTTTGAACTAGTATTTTTATCTTTTAACTGACCAATTATATGTATAATTTCCTACATAAGTTTCGAATTATATTTGTTCCGCGAAGACGTTGGGGCGATCGTTTCTTGTTATCTTTGTTTTCTTTGTCATTATCGTTCACCAGTTGCTCAGTTATCAGCAATACATATCTGCGATGTTGTACGAATGTAGCAAGACACAATTTTACGACACATATATTTTGATTACTGTAATATATCATTAGCAACCATTACGTGCTTTTTGTCAAATATGTCCAGTCTGAAACAACAACATTGACAACAAACACACATTCTTGGACTGAAGTACATTGTTCAAAAGTATTGGCTCTATTCACTGACAAATACTCTTATTTCATTGCTTATATCAGTAAAGGTTATCCCAAATGGACATGGTATGCAATTTTCAAATAAACAGTTTATATGCCAGACCGAACTTACGAGATCTTGTTCGTCTGTTTATGGCCCAGCCAACAAGAAAATGCGGTTTTTCACGGAGAAACTTTCCAGAACCCTAAATTATCTCAGAACCGAGACTATATTATCTATAGAGTTCGTGAAGAAATAGGTTTTAACAAATTTACAAGATTATCATTTCACCAAAGTTTCTATTTTCAGAGCGATATCAGTTGCTAGCATTTCATCGCCTAATTGGCAATCGCAATAATCCGGTTAATTTTCAGATAATCAAACGTCTTCTGTTTCTTTGTGTCATTTATGCCTATTACGTGTGCCGTTAACTGTATAGCAAATATAAATATATGATTAATCCATTGGACTAATGATGAACAGAAAGACTACAATTATACACATATGCAGACAGACAAACGTTAAAATGTATAGAAACGATAGAAGAGAGCTAATATCCGCCCACGAAGACAGATACAAAGTTGTTTTGTTCGTAAACTTGCGGGACGTTCATTAATTACGTCAACACTTCTTAGGCAATTTTTACCCCCTCCCCCCTGTCAACAACTGTCAAACTTTCAGTGCCCCCCCCCCCCAATAAAATGATGTCAAACTTTGTTAACCCCGCCAAAAAAAAAATATTTTATACGGCTGGCATTTATGCTAAAAATAGAATTATGGAAATTTAAAGGTCTACAAATAAATTTTAATACATTTTTTTAAAACTTGTTTTATAGACCTATATGACCTGTGTAAACATTATTGAATATTTTAAATGTGTGTGCATTTTCCGATGGAGTTTCATGTATTGTGGATTCATTGTATGTGATGAGATTCGCGGGTGAGTACACGGCAGGGACGTCATTTCAACTTTTCTTTCAGGGGATGGGGATGGGGGTGGGCAATGTTAGTTTTCGTATATAGGCTACAGCAATTTTACAGCACGTGCAAAGGGGGTTGGGGATTTGTTTGAAATGAACAAGAGTCTGTTATCAAAGTGTACAATATTTGTAAGGCATTAAGGTTACTGCATCTGCTTGAAGAAGTTGTATGCTTGTGTAGGCTACATAACTTATTTTATGTATTATGTTAAAGATGACTGTATAATAGTCAAGCTCTCAAGTTTCCTAGGCTCCGTTATCCATCATTGGTGGGACAGCTCATGGACTTCATATATATATATATATATATATATATATATATATATATATATATATATATATATATATATATATATATATATATATATATATAACATAGATGCTTTTTAACAGAAGTCCATGGATAGCTATACTATTTAGATGTATATGGCTCAGTGCAGTCTTTGAATTTAATAACATCATCCCTTAAAAATCTGTCAGATGAATAACCACAATGTAGTTAATCTGCCTACAGTCTACAATCTACGTTGCATAAAAACACAATATGGTGATGCAAGACTATGATTTCCTTGGCAAGTGCTCAGCCGGTTTAGGATTAAACTGGTGGGCTGTTGACGGGCGAGCGAGTGTGTGCCATACCAACGCACCGACTAATTTCCTATTTTTTTTAAAATTTATTAAATTTATTGTAAAAATAACATTGTTGACGTCAGTTTATCTTGAACTCCCACTCCCCCATGTCAACAATTGTCAAACTTCTTCAAACCCCATTCCCTCCTACTTTATTGACATAATTAATGGACGACCCCTTGACGTAATCAGTCCAATCACGGAGTCTTTCCTTGAACTCGGTCTTAAAATCGGTCTAATCGCAGAGTCTTTCCTTGAACTTGGTCTTAATATGTCCAGTCACGGTGTGTGCCCTTGAATTCAGACACATATTGCTTTAAACGTTGTAATGGAAGACAATAGAAAAAGTACCGTCACGAATATGTTTAGAATGTCCCGTCACTTCTAATGTCAGAATTTCAAAACTGACACATTCAGCATGGTTATTAATCTACTACATAACGCAAATTTTAATCTATTATGATATACAACTCTCTCTCTCTCTCTCTCTCTCTCTCTCTCTCTCTCTCTCTCTCTCTCTCTCTCTCTCTCTCTCTCTCTCTCCACAACTTGTAATGGTATAATATCGAATATCGTTCCTCAGAATCCCCCAGGTAATGTTGAGTCCTCATAAATTACCTTGCCCTGATATTAGAGTCCTTGTTGTGGTTGGCATGCATTACACATCAGTGGGGATCAGTTGCTTTCATGTCAGAAGGTGGGATCAAAAAAGTATAAAAAAAAAAACAAAACGCAAATGCATTCATTTACACAAAACATGGAAAAGTAAAATGTGAATATCAATATTGAATTTTGCACGAAATGTGCGCTTTCATACGTTTCAAGAAAGACGATACGAGTAAGGACACATTCATCAGGAAAGAAAACAAACTCTTTCCAAGCAAATACTGACACTTGGTATCTATGTTTGAAAATTAACATCATGAGATTTTAGCAACATCTCCTTATCTGCGGCCATATAAGCGTAATACAGAGAGTTATGCCAGCTTTTCCAAAACCGTGGAACCTATCACAACCAAATTACCGTTCAATTAGCAGCTGGCAACTGATGACAGTGTAATTTGACTATGATCCATCAGAGACGTCCGTCTTATCTAAATTGCACGTAAGAATTCATGTAGCACTCACTAACAGGTTGCCAGCTTATCCTTTCTCAATCATTTGCCAAGAGTACACTTGCTGAATTCCCCAGCTCTCATTTAATTCGGAGATGTACATGCGTTTGCTACTAAAAGTTTTCGCACATCGAAGTGAACTAGCAGATTACTAATTGTTCCCAATTCAAATTGACTACATAATTTCAAAATGTTCCCACTTCAAATGGACTACTGATTAAAACATGTTCCCCAATTTCAAACGACTGCCTATTATAAAATGTTCCCACTTCGATGGTACTACCTAATTACAAAATGTTCACCACAAAGAAAGGACTACCTAATTACAAAATGTCCACCCCAAAGAAAGGACTACCTAATTACAAAATGTTCCCACTTCGAAGATCTTCCAACATCAAATGAAATACCTTATTCAAAATGTTCCCAGTTCTAAGAGCCTATCTGATTACAAAATGTTCCCCACTACGAAAATCTTCCAACATCAAATGAAATACCTAATTCAAAATGTTCCCAATTCTAAGGAACTATATAATTACCAAATGTTCCCCACATAAAATGGACTACCTAATTATAAAATGTTCCCAATTCGAAGTGACTACCTAATTACAAAATGTTCTAATTAATTAATTAAATATAGGGCAGCAATGTGTCTATTTTATGACTGCATCATGAACTTGCATTGTGTTCCTCTATTTAATCTTTTTTTTCTTTATTTTTTACGTACCATGAGTGAGTTGAAATACTTATTAATTCTTTTATGTTATTCATTTATATATATATATATATATATATATATATATATATATATATATATATATATATATATATATATATATATATATATATATATAAAATTAAAATATTGATTAAAAGAGTACGTTGAGGTTTAAATTTTAAAGTTAGTTTTTAAAAGAAATCGCATGCAATGGACGTACAGTAAAAGCGCGGCCACTTGTTTGTATTCAACAAATAAAGATAGTTTTAGAAACACAAGAAATATTGTTAGAAATAAAATAATCAGAATTTATGTCATATATTTTAATTTGAACAAGTTTGAATTTCAATTTGATCAAGTTTAGAGTATGTGTACACATTGGACCGATTTATGTCATGTATGGTAATTTGAACAAGTTCAGAATATATCTAAATATTGGACCGATTTATGTAATGCATGGTAATTTGAACAAGTTCAGAATATGGCTAAATAATGGACCAATTTCTGTAATGCATGGTAATTTTAACAAGTTCAGAATATGTCTAAATATTGGACCGGTTTATGTAATGCATGGCAATTTGAACAAGTTCAGAATATATCTAAATATTGGACCGGTTTATGTAATGCATGGTAATATGAACAAATTCAGAATATGTCTTAATATTGGACCGATTTAGGTAATGCATGGTAATTTGAACAAGTTCAGAATATGTCTAAATAATGGACCGATTTATGGTTTTAAAGAAACGTTTAATTTTTTATATCACTTACATTCTCTTCTACCGTATGCAACTTGGAAATGAAACCAAACAAAGTATCTGGATAAGTATTTATTTAAATGATAATAATAAAACTACTACCACTACTACTACTACTACTGCTACTAATAATAATAATAATAATAAACAATGATAATGACGATGATGATGATAATGACAGAAAGAAGAATATCAATAAAACCTCGTCACCATCAACAAAACCAACAATAATAGATAATTTATCAAGACTTTATTTAAAAATTGGATGGAGTTGGTTATCCTTATGGACCTTCTGATCATGCTAATAAAAGCGATTAGTACATAATTAGTTTGGACAGAGCGTCAGTTCCTCAAGCTGGTTCCTTGAGGCCTGTTTTCAATAATCAGTCCTTTCCTTGTAATAGTTTATCGCTGACCGCTAAGGATCCCTGGCGATGAAACCAGCAAGTAATGGAAGGAGAATGTCAATTAATAACACCCGCCAGGTGGTTTTGCCTTGTAGGGAGTGGGATATAAGAACAATATTATAGTATTCCCGCATCTCTTTCTTTTCTTTTCTTTCTCTCCTTCCGGTAGTTTCTTATATTAGCACTGTGTTTAAAGATAACACTATATGTAACAACTGACTTCGGTAAAATGTCCCAATGAAAAATATAACACCTTTTTAAAAGAAGTACATTTTATTTTATTTAGTTTTATGCGCTGAAATTTTTCATTATTATCTTATAACATTCTTATATTATTGCATTCTTATATTATTACATTCTTATATTATTATATTCTTATATTATTACATTCTTATATTATTACATTCTTATATTATTACATTCTTATGCAAATCTGGTTTACATCAGACTCAGAGCAATACTAATGACGACAATTAATTAATTATCGATTAAATCTTTTGAAATACAAAATGCTTTCCCAAAGTGTTATTGTCATGAACAATATGAGACATGTATGTGAAACATTACATATTGTGACAGTATTGCAATCACCTATCGTTAAGACAAGCATTCATAGCTCATATACACGTTTTTAAAGACTGACATTTTCAGCGTAAGATATATCTAAACATGCATATATACTCCTTCACAAAATATGCCGCCAAAGTATTCTTAACAAAAAATGTATCCGATTCCATTTTATCTGCTCGGTAATCTACATTAAAAGCATATGTTTGCTTGCCAATGTGCAAATTCTGGCAGCAAACGGGGAATTCCGAGATCTGAATAGACGGTCTTTGAATTCCCTGGTTGTAACCATAATTTTCACGTTGGCTATCATATGCTTTCTAATGTAGATTGATTATAATATATAATATAAAACAAATGACTTTCAAAAACGTAAAAAAATGTTGCAAGATATATCTCTATATAACGATTCCTCGTCTGTCGATTCGGGGAGTTAGACACTTTTGATCTTTAGGTGATATACGGTAATCTGAATAATCTAATACTAATGCTACACTTATTTTCCCAGCTCAGATTTCTTTGTTTGCTTATTCAGACCATATCTTTCGCTTAGCTTATGTTATCGGTCTAATACAGAAGGCTACAGGGCTAATTGGCCAGTGAGCGCCGACACAAAAACTCCGTAACATATTCAGAAGGACTCTAAGCCTGGCATTGTAATACAGTTTAAACGAAAGGGTCCTGATGCGCGCATTTATTAGACTAATTGTTCTATTTTTTTTTTTGTTGGAACTAATAAGGAATGAATAAATAAATAATAAGACTAATTGTCAGCTGGGGTAAACCAGATTGGCGTTCTAATTTCAGCACAATACTTTAAACACATTTTAATAATAGTAATTTTCAAATTAAATTTAATCTATATTGTACGAGGCGTCTTGCTATTCCCAATCATTACCTTTCAATATATTTTCTTTCCGTTTATATATGTAACCTTTCTTTTTCAGTTCCAACATTATAACGTTATCCCCTCCTCCATCCACACACAACAAATTTATTTTATTACTGAATCTATCCATCATCCAAATTTAGTTTCTAGTGCAGAATTATATATAAAAAAAACTTCTTGAAAATATCTCATTGAAACTTTGACATGAATTACACTGGTGGGTTAGATGTTCGTTTTTGTTATTTGTAATTCTGATATATAAACATTACAACGTGTTTTCATCTTGATTCTCAAGTCTATTAAATTAATCGTAGATATTTGGATGTACGTACTGGATGGCCTACAATGTGCTGAAAGCACCTAAAAAATTTGTATGTGTGATTTGGATCTGCGGCATTACAAGTAACTGGTACCTAGGCTCGTCTGAAAGCATTTTCGGAAGATATCTATCAATATTTGAATAATACCATTTGGCGTATCTCTTCTTGCTTAGAGACATAACCATTAATTTACTTCTCAAACTTACCTGTTCAACAATTATTGTATTTTTTGTGGCTATAACATACACAAGTGACATATTTCTTAATTGCGCAGTTGTGCCTGTCTCGAATACTACAGTTTACACATCTGAATTGTTTTACCGCGACATCTTCTTTCCTCTACAACGATGCTCGTCAATAGATGAAACGGCCAACCTTAAGTTCGTAGAGGATGTCAATACAAATCTGAGACAAACAGGCAGTTCTTTAGCAAGGAAAAGATATAACTCGTGACAATGTAGTGGACTTTCAATTTAGGACAAATTCTAGCAATGCACCGTATGGATCTATATTTACATGATATTTAGTGTACTTTAAAATAAAGGATAAATCCAGCATTCCACTACTTGGATCTAGAATAGAAGTTTAGAGTACTTTCAGTTAGAATATAATCCATCATTACGCCGCCCAGTTATACACACGACTTCATAAACCAGTACACAATATTTCCCGCTACTAAAAAATGGAATAAATTCTAAGAATATGTTCTATTAAAAGCGTGGATCATCATTATTTGAAAATCAATATTTCCGCGAATCAGTTGGGACTAAAGCATGCGCTCAAAGTTTGCAACATTGAATACAGTGATACAAAATTTTACGGGGCAGAATTGTACGTACATTAATCATTCGGAACGTCTCATACCTTTTTGGCTATAGCGTTTTATTTTTATTTTACTGAAAACTGAACCGTCCCGGAAAATATTTCATCCTATACAGCGTTTTGATGATCATGCGCTGATGCTATTATCTTCAAGCTATCTTGGCATCATATAAAAAATTTGACTTGGAATTAATTAGTGGCAAAAGGAGAGGATATAAAAGATATTGCTCAATGATTACAATTTGATTAGCTTCAGGCCCGTTCGTAAAGCGTTAAGTTACACAGGTCTAAAGTCATTGTGTATCCAATATTCAAACATTTACTGCAGCAGTCCTGCATACTCTATAGACTTGGTATGTACTAACACGGAAACGGAAAGTAAAACCCATAACTGTCGCCTCCCTTAAATGATTGTTTATGTCCCTAAAGATTTTAAAATTGCAAAGCCACCTTCATTACGGAGTCACTTTTGTACCTTACGTTAACGAGTGGATGCACAGTAAATATTCATTATAAAAGAATCTGTAGTGTAAGTGTGTGTATATAAGTGTGTGTGATTTGTTTTTTTTTTGTTTTAATGCAGCTTTAACACTTTTTCAATCATATCGCTACGATGTATACAGTGTGGCAGTTTAGGGTGATGCATATCACTGGGGCATCATGACACATGTAAAATGATGTCCCACCCAGTCACGTTATCTTGACACCAGGCAGTCCAGTCCTAACACTAACTTCCTAATGCTTAGCGCCGTAGGGAGGCCGCTGTAAGTACCGTTTTAATAAGTCTTTGGTATGACCCAGCCATGGTTCGAATACGCGACCTTCCGCATCCGAGGCGGACGTTCTAACCACATTTGCCAAAGCAAATAAGTTCATCAGGCTTCACAACAGTCCTTGTGAAATTTTCTTGCTGACAGTTAACGATGGCGTGTTTTATATAGGAATGAGAAATGTCACAAACCCGTCAAGAAACTCAGTTTATCCTAAACTCCTATGATTTGATTGGTCTTGTAAAATGTGAAAGCACTCAGGTACGAGAGCACATTAATTCATTTTCGTTTAACTACTTCACACATAAAATATCTCAAGCCAGACAATCTTGAGAAATTACTTCCTGTATCAAAGGTTTTGACTTGGTTAAGTTGTAACGTTAGCGGATTTATCACTACTACCACCTTAATGGTGTAAATAAATTGACTATTTTACTTGTTCCTCCAGCCATTGGCTTAGGTATATGTTAACGCAGGACTTCTCAATGTACATAAATGTAGTTTCGAAGTAACATGTCACAGGGACTCAACTTTCTTGAGGAAGATTTATTAATTAGATAACACCTAATTATTCACTAGAAAACAATAGTCGAAACAGACTGAATGCATTCTAAAGTAATTATTAACTAGAAGACAAGAGTCAGGGCTGCCGGACTGCATTCCAAAGTAATTATCCGATGGAAAACAATTGTCTTGGCAGCCTGTATGAATTCTAAAGTTATTATCTATTAAAAGACAATAGTCAGGGCAGACTGATTGTATTTCAAATCAATTATCCATTAAAAGACAATAGTCAGGGCAGACTGATTGTATTCCAAATTAATTATCTATTAAAATACAATAGTCAGGGCAGACTGATTGTATTCCAAATTAATTATCCATTAAAAGACAATAGTCAGGGCAGATTGATTGTATGCCAAAGTAATTATTCACTGTAAGACAATAGTCATGCAGCCTGATTGCATTCCAAAGTAATTATCCAGTAGAAGACAAAAGCTATGGCAGCTAGACTGTATTCTGAAGTAATTATGCACTGGAAGGAAACGAATTCAGTTGTTATGGGCTTCCAGAGTGTGAACATTACGTCCCACAATCATAATGGTATTAAGAGATTGCGATCAAACATAATTCACACCTTTTGGAGTCGTGTTTCTAACTGTCTCAAACTTACAAATTACAATCATTTATCTCACATTTAATATAATAATATCCTTGGAGAAGCTTATACACCCGACAGTAAAGGAGTAATGGATCGTGCTGACATTGATCAGTTTAGTTTGAACATCTCGACATTATATGCGCTTAATGTTTATGGATGTTTTAAAAATAATTTATGTATATTTATCCCAAATCTCTAACTTTATTCTAGGTTGTTTGGTAAGTCCTATTGTCTCTCTAAGCTATTATAATAAAAATGCTACATTAAAATGATGTCTAACATATTGTATATTGCGTTATTTACCTGTAACAAAATCCATACAGGTGGAGAAAATCAAATTTATTTTAGGGAAGTACGATGATATGCAGTAAGTATTAAAAAATAAATATATGACTTTGAATCCTGTCTTCATATTATATCGTTAAAGTTGGAAAAAGTATCCTGCAAGTTATCGATTTTGCGACCTTATTGACTCAGTGAGTAACAAGTGTTGATAAAGGTAAACCATTTTCTAGTAAAGACCTTCATCTTCGCTTTGATGGCATTTTATGATAGATCGATTCCAAATGACGGAAATGTTGATGTTTTTGGTCATTATATATGGACTATTGTCACAAATATTCTACTTCGCTATGACATAATATAATTCCTTGAAAAATTATATATATATATATATATATATATATATATATATATATATATATATATATATATATATATATATATATACACCAGTTTCATAACATGTTGTAATGTCCTACTTTGATATTTACAATATTGTTTTTATAAATCTCATATACTTCTGGAATACTTTGTAAATTAGTTATGCTAAAACCAGAACTGATCATGATTTTTACACAACATGTATCCTTCCCCTTTTTTTCTCCCCAATCCCATGCTTCTGTCAAAATGCGACAGATACAAGTGAACTTGGTCTTCTCATCGAATTTGCATAGCAAATGAAATCTTGTCAGTTATAATGTCGTTATTGAGGTAAATATGCAATTAGCAAATTGTCTGACTGTATCAATGTCCTTTAACATTGGTACAACAGATCAATTTACTGCAATTCAAATCATACATTAATGTGTTTAATTTTCAACATGAGTGAATACCAAAGTCTTTAAAAGAAGAAGGGGTAAAAAGACCCAGTTAAACTGAAAATTGATCTTTTTCTGGCATTTGGATCCAATCGTTTTAAGTCCCTTGGCGCCTGAGGACGGACTCGGCTGCTCCTATGTTTCTGGTATTACAAAGAAAATGATCTCCTGTAGCTGTCGACTCGAATGACAGTATACTGAGAAAATTGGAGGACAGACAGTCTGAACAAGTGGAAAGGAAAATTAATCTTTATGCTATACGAATTAACTATGTCCATGAGTGAAATTTATCTTTATAGAGACTATAGTGTCCTCTAAAACAAACTATTAACTTATCCACAACGACACGATGCTGACAAAAGCTTTCATGTATAAAATTATCATGAATTGTTATGTATTTGTTCCTAACATTGAGGTACATGTATCTTGAATTCTTGTTTTGTGCTGTTGTATGACATAGTACCATTCTGGTAGTATACTTCGCTAAACGACTCGTGCTATGCATTATTGATTTAGTCTGCAATTATTGCACAAAGCTAGTGTCCAAGCCATTCGTTGATTATACTTTTAGAAACGGAAACGGAAGTCTGCATCTGGCACGTGTCTTAGAAGCACTCTGTAAACTTCCGAACTCATTTCTCTTTTTTTTTTCTTCTTCTGAGAATGCATGACTGGATTTTTCAATAAATATCAATGAAATTGTTTACTGCATGACAGAAAGAAGATTATGATAAGGAAGCAAAAGTGGCGATTGTCCATGCCTGTGTTTATTTAGACTAATAATTTTGTCATAAATTTGGAGCATGCCCATTTGGTTATAGAACACAATTTTAAACAATTCTAAGACTTTTGTGATTATTTTCATTATTGAAATTCGGTTCTGTGAAAATTTTCCTTACCCAGAAATAATTAGCAATTACTAAAAGCAAACGTCATCGAGTAAAATGTTAATGAGTTTCCATGATGCCAAATGGTTTACTTTTGTTGAATTCAGGTCAGAGCCGAATGAGTGTCCCTGTTGCTCATTAGTCCATATCAAAATCTGTGTGAATCGATCGTTTGACTGCATGTGCAGTATTTATGATTGAAGACTGGTACATTACACAATGAAATACACATGAAGGGACATTTCCGTCGAAGGCAGATACCGTTTATGTCATCATGGTGGCAAATGTTATGTAATTTTACAGGAGAAATATGGCTCAAACCCATGATTTAACTGGTCTAAGGTGGCATAGAAAAAATAGTTCCCTATGTTAGGGGAAGTTGTGTAGTTTTACTGCGGGAAATGCTGAGGGTACGGAAAATTGATGAACTGAAACTTATAAATCACCTCCCATTCTTCTTCTTCTTTTCATCGTCATCATCGTCTTCGTTGTCGTCATCATGATCATCATCAACAACAGCTCTAATATCATCTAAAATATCAACTTCATCATCCCCAAACAAATACTCATCCAACCACACCTTAGAAAAAACAACAATAACAACAACTAAAATAATAATTGAAAGAAAAAAAAAGATGATCACCTTCCTTTTCCAGGCATAGATTTCTTTAGATTCGTTGTTGCTAACAGTATCGTCACTAGCAGCTGATATACATTTTCGGCTTTGTTATAAGTTTGTCAGACGTAGGTACGATGTATTTCTGTCATTAAAATTGCGCAGTTTGAATGAAGCAGCTGAAAGGCTATTTCAGCCACACAATTTATGAATACACTCTTTAGGAAAAATGTTTTACAAGCTGTCAAGGTTCTTGCTTCTGATACACATTTTTCTCAAAGATGTTTATCGCAAGCAGTAACGAAAATTTTCTTCAAACAAGAAACAAAAAATAAAAAACAAAGGTGTGGAATGTTCGAATTTGTTGTGTCTTATAATCCACACTAATAAGTGCAAAATATACATTCGCTTATCGCAGTAATTTGGCTCATGCCACTTCAAATCTTATTCAATATACTTAATAATACATGAGAGTTTTCAGAGCTTAACAAAACGTTATTCGGAACTGAGCGAACGTAGTGAGTTACGTAGGACACATTATTCGATGACGTAATTTAGTGAGGGTCATGATTAAAACTGAATGTTTATGTCTGTCACACATATTCTGTGCCGGATAGTCCGATTCCTGCATTATATAGCTTTTATTTTGAGATGATTTTGTACTTCCTTTTCATGAAGACACATTTCTACATATAATGTATTATATGCACCTTTAGCGAAAGTGTTTGAGGGCTTTGTTTTCTAAGATAACAGTCGGGTTTTGACGGCCAATTCTGTTTCTTGCAGTTGCAAATTCTTTGGCATACGTTTCGACCACACTTAATGACCTCAGGTTTCCTCACGAAACTTGTATATGTGTACAAAGTAGCAAATAATATATTTTTTTTAAAATTATAAATCAGAATTTAAGAACTTTCAATATTATGAATTAAATCCAAATTAGTCCTAAAATATTCAACCAAAGCAGAAAAGAATAGCGTTCCGAATGAATATCAGATCCTCGGATGTACTATTCTGCAAACAGTCCATATATTTCATAATGTCATTGTCCTGAACTCCTTTTGAATAAATTTACATTAGTCCCAGAATACAATTTTAGCCCTATTAGCACTATATCATCAGTTCAATGAATACTGCAAGCAAATATATTCGCTCAAATTCAACACAACATTAGATAAATCTGCAGACTGATATTAACATAAAAACTTATGAAATAAGAATCCGGAAAAAAGTCGGATTCTCCTTTCTCTGAATAAAGAAAATATTGATCACCTTCCTATTTCCAAGTATTATTTTCTTTGTCTTCCTTGTTGCTGTCATTGTCGTCACTAGCAGTTTATGCGAAATTTAGATTTATTTTAGAAATTATATCAGACCTGAACATTCATTAATGGTTACAAGATTTAAATATCACGGACAAAAATATTATAAGCCATTGGCTTTCGTTATAATCCTGTACCTTCCATAGCGTGTAACTCTTGTAATCTCCATAGTGTGTAACTCTTGTAATCTCCATAGTGTGTAACTCTTGTAATCTCCATAGTGTGTAACTCTTGTAATCTCCATAGTGTGTAACCCTTGTAATCTCCATAGTGTGTAACCCTTGTAATCTCCATAGTGTGTAACTCTTGTAATCTCCATAGTGTGTAACTCTTGTAATCTCCATATTGTGTAACCCTTGTAATCTCCATAGTGTGTAACTCTTGTAATATCCATAGTGTGTAACTCTTGTAATCTCCATAGTATGTAACGCTTGTAATCTCCATAGTGTGTAACTCTTGTAATCTCCATAGTGTGTAACGCTTGTAATCTCCATAGTGTGTAACTCTTGTAATCTCCATAGTGTGCAAATCTTGTAATCTCCATAGTATGTAACGCTTGTAATCTCCATAGTGTGTAACTCTTGTAATCTCCATAGTGTGTAACGCTTGTAATCTCCATAGTATGTAACGCTTGTAATCTCCATAGTGTGTAACCCTTGTAATCTCCATAGTGTGTAACTCTTGTAATCTCCATAGTGTGTAACCCTTGTAATCTCCATAGTGTGTAACTCTTGTAATCTCCATAGTGTGTAACCCTTGTAATCTCCATAGTCTGTAACTCTTGTAATCTCCATAGTATGTAACGCTTGTAATCTCCATAGTGTGTAACTCTTGTAATCTCCATAGTGTGTAACTCTTGTAATCTCCATAGTCTGTAACGCTTGTAATCTCCATAGTGTGTAACTCTTGTAATCTCCATAGTGTGTAACTCTTGTAATCTCCATAGTGTGTAACTCTTGTAATCTCCATAGTATGTAACGCTTGTAATCTCCATAGTGTGTAACCCTTGTAATCTCCATAGTGTGTAACTCTTGTAATCTCCATAGTGTGTAACCCTTGTAATCTCCATAGTGTGTAACTCTTGTAATCTCCATAGTATGTAACGCTTGTAATCTCCATAGTGTGTAACTCTTGTAATCTCCATAGTGTGTAACGCTTGTAATCTCCATAGTGTGTAACTCTTGTAATCTCCATAGTGTGTAACTCTTGTAATCTCCATAGTGTGTAACGCTTGTAATCTCCATAGTGTGTAACTCTTGTAATCTCCATAGTGTGTAACTCTTGTAATCTCCATAGTATGTAACGCTTGTAATCTCCATAGTGTGTAACTCTTGTAATCTCCATAGTGTGTAACGCTTGTAATCTCCATAGTATGTAACGCTTGTAATCTCCATAGTGTGTAACCCTTGTAATCTCCATAGTGTGTAACTCTTGTAATCTCCATAGTGTGTAACCCTTGTAATCTCCATAGTGTGTAACTCTTGTAATCTCCATAGTATGCAACGCTTGTAATCTCCATAGTGTGTAACTCTTGTAATCTCCATAGTGTGTAACTCTTGTAATCTCCATAGTGTGTAACTCTTGTAATCTCCATAGTATGTAACGCTTGTAATCTCCATAGTGTGTAACTCTTGTAATCTCCATAGTATGTAACGCTTGTAATCTCCATAGTGTGTAACCCTTGTAATCTCCATAGTGTGTAACTCTTGTAATCTCCATAGTGTGTAACGCTTGTAATCTCCATAGTGTGTAACGCTGAAATCTTGAACCCTTTATTTCACATACTGTATTCTTGAACTGTTAATGCTTGTGCGACGTTTGAGACGATACAGTGGAAAGTTTCGACCCATTTGCTGCCTTTTTAAATGCAATTACTGACGGACGAAATAAATAGACTTAATTTGTTTTCTAAAAGTGCTATTTTCTTGAGCTGAAAGATTAATTTGGGTTTAGAATTTATGGGCATAATCACCAGCAAACAAGGTTAATTTATCGTCCACGCTTTCAAGAATGTTTCATTCTGTTGATTTTGAGGGATCTTCATCGAATGGAGTCTTCAAAGATTTCTTTAAATTAATGTTTGCACTTTTGACACTTGTTATTCCAAACCTCTTGAAGATGTTTCTTGCAAGTCTTATATGGATCTGACTGGCTTAAAAACCAAATGTTTTATTATTCTTGTAAAGTTGTATAAAGATTTTAAAGCTAGTAGATCTGGTTCTGAAATATACAATACCCTTCACCAATGTGTATAAAACATAATCAAGTTTAATTAAAAAGACCCTGATGGGCATAAGAAATTATCATGGGGAATCAATGGGAGAGCCATGGTTGCTCAGTGGTTAGAGTACCGGACTCAATACTGACAGAGTACCGGTCCGATTCCTACTATCGGACCAGCACTTGCCAAAAACTACCGTTGCGTGTCCTTGGGCAATTCAGTTCATACAATTGCATCGGCACCTTATATTGCTGTTCCATAAATCACGAAACTAACCAAACAAACAAAACAATCAACGTGCTCCCATCTTACTCCAGTAATCAGACTGCACTCTTGTACGTGCTATAACTACAATTTTGCAATGATTGCATATCACTATGTCGAGAATTGCGATTGTTATCTTTAGAATCGTCATCAATGAACGCAAAACTTTAATTCTCTAACTGGAGTTTTCCGTTGAACATTTATACAAATATTATCAAATACGCTTACTTATCCAAGAGAAATTAACAAACGGCTGTTGAGGCCATGCTGAATGGAACGGGTGAGGTGATTGGAAATTTAACTTATCGGTTCAGTAAAAGGTTAAGTTGAATATATGCACAGATTATATTATATAGGTTCCTTGAACTGTAAATTCCTTGTTTTCTTTCCTCGTGAAATTCATAGAACGATAGAGCGGATCATTTTTTTTACGCAATACTTTTGCGTTGGCTGAATCGGGAGGTTACGTTTAACTCCGAAATGCTGAGGGTGTATGAATTTTCCTTTAATTTCTCACGTATAAAAGTATTGAAAGAATATGTCAAGCCGTTTTAAGGTCTTCTTGACTACATAAAAATAATGCATTCTTCTTTGCTAGAATCTTTAGTTGTGCAAAGCGATGCTCATTTAGTGACAGTGACAAAAATGTATGCAACGTGCTGTTTTTAAATGGCATATCAAAAATGATTGTTCAGATAAAAGAGTGGTTATTTTAGAGAAGGAACAGTTTAAGTGTGAAGGTTTAACACACTTGTATTTTTATTATTGTTTTAAACTACGGCGAATTCTGAGAGGATTTTACAAAGAACGGAATTAACGAACGCTGGAGCTGAGTGAGCAAGACTAAGAATGAACAAACGAATATATGAATATAGAAGAAAAGAGGCGAACAGGACAATTATAAAATAAATACATGCACAAACAAATAAGAAAGGATAAGAAGAAATGAAATGTAGATGTTAGGTAAATTGAAGGAATTACGGATCCTACTTTTCAATACGACTTTTGTTGTTTATCTTTCTGTAGAGCAATAAAAACAATTGCATTAGATTGTCTCCCTTGGCTACACATAATAAACTTCGAACACAGCTGAAACGATACAAATCATCCAAAATTAGAAGGATCGATACAAAAAAATCTTTGTTTTATTTATTTAGTTTGCAAGAAATGGTGTTATATTTAGTCTGGCACTTCTGGGGTTTATTTTATTCTATGTCGTTGAAGTAATACACATCGCAATTAAAAGTATAGAAAATACATACAGAGTGTGAATTCGATCTGAATACAATTTTAATTTGTAATGGTCGCTATTTACAATCACAATTAAACTACCAATTGTATGTGTTCTATGTTTACTATCGATGGTATTTTCTACAACACATTATTATCTAACACTTGATAAAACTTGACCTGTACAGGTCGTTTAAATAGTAATATATATTAGTTTTTCGCTAGTTTGACTGAATATTTAAAATGCTGACAGTTACTAATTGGTTCTCTCAATGGCATTTTATCAAGTGAAAAATCCTTTATGATGGAACCGTTTCTATGACAACATCATTTATGATAGAATGGTTTCTATGATTTTGTTTAATCGGAATCTTTACAACAGAAACAAATGCTCGAGCTTATATTCCATATATTTGCAATAAAAAGGATGAGAGAATCAGACACAATGGTTACGTTATTTACCTTAATCAATTTAATTGTTTTGGGCTTTTCGATAAGCATGTTCAGATTTTGGACCAAACACTTAGCTTGTTTCTTAAATGGCTACCTACCCTCATACATTATGTAACTACCAATATATAATTGTGTAGAATTCCGACACTTAAATTATGTCACGTGATTGTAAATTAGAGCCGGCTGATTTCAAAATCTAAATATTGGGGAGTTCATTGCATTATTAAAACACTGATCGTTGCTTTATTCGAGTTAGATTTGGTCGAGCATAAAAGCATAACAATCAACGTTTCTTCTACATGTAAACGCCAGTCACAAAGAAGCACAAATCCAAATATATTCCACAGCTCTTTAAATAAATGATAGTTTAATACGCATGTATTATTTAACGCAAGTTAATACACGTACATTAACGATAATTAAATTTAACACTTGCTAATCTGAGTAAGCTAACACAGACGGCGTTTCTGGAACAACTGGTGTCTAAATTTGCTTTATTAGTCATTTATACTATGCTATTTATGCTATTTATGGATCCCTTTATTGAATCCAATACTGAATTTTGTTTTCTTTATACATTACAAATAAAACGAATTTCATCCCTACTAACAATAACAAAGTAATATAATCCAAAATTCGACAAAATATATCATTGTAAAAACTATAATTCAGAATTCAAATATAAACTCAGATACGGTAAATGCTCGGCTTACAGACGTTTAGGTCGGTTCAGGTAGGTAAAGTAAGAAAAGGTAAGTATGGCCTGGTCATATGTACCATCATTTTACTTATCTCAAAAGAACGGTAACATAATGTTAAATATTGTGGTCTCCTTTTCTACAAGATCTAATATTTTTCTTTATTCTGTCATAAACTTTGAGTTGTGTCCTTTTCTCCGTGGTCATAAACTTATTAACAAAACGAAGAAATCTCAGATGGTTCTAGAAACTCAAGAGAAAATGAAACTTAAGAGGAAGTTGCAGTATTATGAAAAAAATCCACAATTCTCCTCAAGAATGTAATTCAGAAGAATAAAAAGTTTCGTATAAAGTTAAGATCCACAAACATACTGGTCTGCTAACAGTCCTAACGTGTCACCATGACGTTGTCCAAAACTTTACACACACCATAGCTAATTGTGTCCAGTGTGTACATGCACAGTTATTACCCACATCATAGTTAAACGTCTCTAGTGTGTACATGCAGATCAATTACAAGCAAGATAGTTAATCGTGTCTAGTGTGTACATGCAAATCGTTTACACACATCACAGCTGTTCATGTGCAGTGTGTGTAATCTGTCTCTTTTTATGACTTCATGAATTTTGTAAAATGTGAAGTCTAAATCTAATATTGATTACTATTTTAGTAAACGCATTGAATATCGACAAAAATCATGGTCTATTTTGTCAGTGATAAACGGTTCTTGTCTTATATTATTCTGTTAATTATAGTATTTGTATTCAAAGATAAGAAAAGAAACTCATTTTCCTTTTTGGACTTTGATAACAAGGTCTTAAAATCTTATTACGTATTTAAAATTGTCAACAATCCTGACTCGTTCAATATTTGTGGGTATGCCTTGTTTGTAAACCCATGGGATATTTTATATCACTTAATGGTTTATCAAGAGCGTGAAAAGAGAGAAAACGTTTGAAATAAATTTATATTCTCGTTCACCAATTTCTTACTAGACTAGGTTAACTTTTATTTCTTGATTTCGTAACGAATATAGTTCCATGAGAAACACGAATGCGATACGCAGAACTTTAGCGTGAATTCATCTAATTTGAAAGTAACCAAAATTACCGATTCAAGTCAGCAGTGACGGAGTTGTAGACAAAATATTTTGCAAACTTATATGTTTTATTCATAGTACATATAATTAAACCATTATTCAAAATCAGACCAAGGGGAGAGGGAAAAAAATGTATGGGTACTTTCAAAAGTAAATGCACAAAATATTAGTAAATATATGCTATTATATCGTTTAAAAAGGAATATAAGCCATTTTTGATTTTCCCCAAACTGTCATAATTTTGTTACATCTATCTGAAAATTAGTAATGGTTTGTCATAGAAAAGTAATATTTGTCTTACAAATAAATAACTTCCAACCGCGCAGTTTATTTTTAATATGCGAATGTCGTTGAATTAGCACATATTTTATCGACAAAATAAAATATACATAAAAATGTCATATTATGTCAAAAGATATGAGACCCTAGAACTGTGATGAAAATTTCGTTCGCGATGATAACTTTCAAATGAATATTGGCTTCAAACCAGTCCGCTGATTCAAATTGGTTCAGGTCAATCAAGTCACTAATAAAACACTAATACAATACGTTTGAAAATAGCTTCCCTTAAATTGCTGTATAATTAGTTGTTCATGAATATCAAATTGTTTTATTTTGATGTTTCATTTTTACCTTTGTCTTTACATACTTTATTACAGGTAATTCATTTGCAATAATGTGATTTTCATGTCTCTTAAAATATACGCTATTATTCTCAATTATAGGGAAATTTTCCAATTAGCTGTCAGTATGCAAACTCTAAACACAGATTGTCTCATGCGATATTTACTTGAACGAAGATAAATCTAACCAGAAACAAAACGGGCGGGGAAAAAAATCGAAGCAGAAATTAACAGCCGCGTTACTTCCTATTACACTTTTTTCGATGCGTAGTTCCTGTCCGACAATTGCTGGTTCCTTGTTTTCTAACTTCCTTCAAATAACGGTAATATTTCAGACTCTCTCTCTCTCTCTCTCTCTCTCTCTCTCTCTCTCTCTCTCTCTCTCTCTCTCTCTCTCTCTCTCTCTCTCTCTCTCTCTCTCTCTCTCTCAACTCCTCCACCGTATAATACACTAATTATATCCTATATAGTGTTATTGGACGCGATCAATTTGACCTAAAAGGTCGATTTTAAGTCTGATATGAATTATGACTCGGTTCCCTCAGCCAACTCTATCAATAAAATGGTTTGTTATTCATATTTTTTTAACCTCAAAAATAGAATGACATAAAGAATAATTCTTTTTAAATACTAATTTGATACTCATTTTGAAAGAAAAGAGCTTTTATATTTTATAAATGTATTATTTATAGTTAATATCTAATAAAGTTAAGAAGAAAAAATAGTATTCATAAATTTTCAGAAATATATTACATGTGTTTTTTAGGTACTAAAAGAAATTAAAAACAGCAGCTGTAAGCAGTGACATGTCATTTCTCCATCACCCCCTCTCCCCCACACTCTCTTTCACTCATTCCTACTAATATAAAACATTAGTTCTTGTAATTTGAGATTGTATGACACAACAATATTCGTTTTCGTAATAATAATAATAATAATAATAATAATAATATTATTATTATTATTAGTAGTAGTAGTAGTAGTAATAGTAGTGGTAGTAGTAGTTACTACTAATGCTACTTCTACTACTATTATTATTATTGTCATTATCATTATAATTATTGTTAGTAGTAGCAGTAGTAGCAATAGTAGTAGTATGGTTTAATATTATTGTTTTTGTTGTTATCATCATCATCATCATTAAAGGCAACAACATTTATCAGCATAGCTGTTAATGTTGGTATATGTGTTATAGATGCTGACTTTATGAGCAATGCTGCTGCTGTTGTTTTTAAACCTGATCATCATAAACCGTAGTATGGCCTTTGTACATAAAATAACCCTGATAAGAATTAGGGTACAATCAAATGCTCGAAGTTTCAGTCAGTGACTATTGCAAACAAACTGAATATAACCAGATTAATACATAGATGTCCTAATGCAATTATGGGAAATTCAAATTAAATCCAGTTTTTAAAACTAAAAAACTTAAATCTCTATAATTGCATTATCACTTATAGCTTAATCAAAGAAAAAATATTATTACCTAAATATGGAATATGAATATTACACGAATTTACAGGCAAACTAAAATAAATAAAAGCGATCTTTCTTATTTCGCAGATAATTCAATACGGAACGAAGTCAGTTCAATAGAGTAGGCCCTGGTAATCCTGTTACGCCTTTTAGCTTGAAACGACTGAGTAATGTAAGTCGACTTATTTTTGCATTTAAATTGTTATAATAGGGGCCTCGAGTGGCCGAGTCCGTTACGGATCACTGCCATCTCACCTCTGTCTGCGTTTTTTCTTGTCTCGGATTCGGCCAATGTGGGCATGTGAGAAAGCTCTCCAGTAGCTTCTCGTGGGTCGGTGGTTCTTTCCGGGGTTTTCCGGGTTCTTCCTCCTCCATTAATATTGGCCGCCATATATAGCCTATCTTGTGCTAAAAAATGGCGTTAAAACATAAAAACAAAACAAATTGTTATACTTCACTATTACAATAAGTATAAATATATATATAATGGCTCCTTTTTTAGATATCGTATTTTGTTTGACACTATTGAGAACATTGGGGTATAAACTGGTCAATCCTTATAATTCAACTTTAAATCTAATTTTAAAAATTAAGTAAAAAGCTTTGTTAAATAGACTAGTCCTACATTGTCTTTCCGTGCATGAATACATGCCATATAGCAGTCAATTTCCACAGCCGATCAGGATACGGCAGTCAGTCTGACAATATGGCACAAAGTTATCTGCGGACATTAAGAGCTAAATGATCATCATACACCTAGCTACATAGGTCAAGGTCCCGAAGTGAAATTCATGATAGACAAATACACATCTGATTAAACTACAACAATAATTTCGATTTGAGTAATAATCTTTACACAAATTGACCGATGTCGATATATATATATATGTGTGTGTGTGTGTGTGTGTGTGTTTAACAAATAGGTATATTGATTGAAACTTCTTTGGTATTTTTTCTTTTTTTCTTAAGGTAGACTGTTATTTCAATTTGCAGAAAACTGATATTATTAAGTATTACTGGTACTACAACTACTTTTATTATTACTACTACTACTATTACTAATACCACTACTATTACTACTACAATTACTATTACTACTGCTACTATTTCTAAAAATGCTGCTACTATTACTACTACAATTACTATTACTACTACAATTACTATTACTACTACAATTACTATTACTACTACTACTACAATTACTGCTACAACTACAATACTATTACTACTACAATTACTAGGATTAGTACTGTTGTACTACGGTCTAAGGCCATTTTTAAGCACACGATATACTATACATGGCGGCCAGTATTATTGGTGGACTAAGAACTTGGGAAAACCCCCGGAAAGAACAACCGACCCACGAGAACCTACTGGCAAGCTTTCTCACATAACTACATTAGCCGAATCTTAGACTCGAACCAATGCAGACAGAGGTGAGATGGCAGTGATCCGTAACGGAGAGCGCTTTAGACCACTCGGCCATTCGGGGCTCCTAGGATTAGTACTACTTCTACTATTACTACTATATTTATTATTAATACTAGTACTATTGCTACTACTACTACTACTACTACTACTACTACTACTACTACTATTACTACAGGATTGCTACTACTACGTATTTTAATACTACACATCTATTACTAATGCTACTACTATTGCTACTACTGTTATTACTAATATTAATACTACTACTATTACTACTACTGTTATTACTAATATTAATACTACTACTACTGTTACTACTATTACTACAGGATTGCTACTACTACGTATTTTAATACTACACATCTATTACTAATGCTACTACTATTGCTACTACTGTTATTACTAATATTAATACTACTACTATTACTACTACTGTTATTACTAATATTAATACTACTACTACTGTTACTACTATTACTATTACTACTACAGCAATTACTATTGCTATTGCTACTATTACAAGTGCTACTATTACTCCTACTGTTATTATTATAACTACTATTGCTATTACTGCTACTGATATTACTACTGTTGCTAATAATAATAATACCAATGCAGGCGCTAATGACTTCTATTCCTGGTAAAACCATTTATTCACCTAATATAATTCATATCAAAATTTACAGAAACATTCACGTCTTAAGAGATGAAAAGATAAGTAGAACTTAAAGCTAAACTAAAGAAATACAACTTATAAAGTACGATTATTCACACTCTATATCATAATCAAAATCCATTGCTTTGGTATTATTCATACTCATTCATAACTTACTCCACACATTTCGGTATTTTTCATACTCATTAATACCTTAATCAACACATTTGTGTGTTACTCATACTCATTTATAACTTAATTCACACATTTTGTTATTATTCATCCTCATTTTTACTTTAATCCACACATTTTGGTATTATTCATACTCACTTATAGCTTAATCAACACATTTTGGCATTATTCATACTCATATCTTATTCCACACATTTTGGTATATATATATATATATATATATATATATATATATATATATATATATATATATATATATATATATATATTGCAATTATATCGCAGACATTTTTCTTTCATTAGCAAATTGCATTCGTACGGATTTGTTTTTGTTGGGATGTTGGCTTTTAACGGCATTTTTAACACTATTGTCTATAGCATGCACAAGAGACGAGAGTTAACTGTATTTTCCAAAGACACACCAAAGAAACTCTCCTGGTCTGGCCAGGGCGGGTATTAAAGAATTTCAGGCAATCGCCGAAAGAATCTCAAAAAATATACATGAAAACAGCATTTAAATGAGACAAGCCACCCTGGATTATGAAAGATGAAATCGATTAGCATCAATTAACGGTTATTAACTTAAGGTGTATCCATTTCAAATGAAACGTCATATCCACGTTTTGACACAAGTCAAGTTTAATCACGAAATGTTTGATTCGCAGACTCACACATTACAAACACATTACAAACCTATCCGGCCTCCCGTGGTTTAGTATCAGACACTCGCAGAACGGAGAATTAAGCTGTGGTAGTTTGGCGCCATCTTCCACTCGTATTCCGGATCACATTACCAATAAAACTTCCGTAGAGAGGACTGTTTGGTTCCGCATCTTTTCTTGTTCAAATCAAATTGCAGGTTGATTTTTTAAAATAGGAGCACAATCTATCTCTAGACGCTATTATGTATGTAAATGCATACACATGAACATTGAAACAAAGGTGTTCAATTTAGTTTTCTTTCTGATTTAGCAGAATCCTGACATCGATTTAGACGTGCATCTCTATACGGTAAATCTTCAATGATAATGTCAACACCGACAAGGCCAGATTGAATGCCTCGCCCCTTATGACGAGCTCCTCAAATCAAAGAAACTTGTTACATATCTCTACACCGTGCCGTAATTAAGTCTTTCAAACTTAATGGATGATAATGATAATACGCTTTTACAAATGGGTCTTGTCGGTATGGTTTAGATCAAGTGCGATATTGCAAGTCATTCAGGAGAAATTTACGAGCTTCTGCAGGGAAGAGTCTAAATAACATGCCAGGAATAGGTGCCGTGAATCATATTCCACAGACTTTAGAACCTAGAAAGATGTCCATCATTCATAAATTAATCACATATCAGAATATAGATAACAAATAGGAAGAGACAAACAATTGTAAAAACCTTTTTTATAATTATTTTTAATTTTTATTTTTTAAAATTTATTTATTTATTTATTTATTTATTTATTTATTTATTTATTTATTTATAGAATTCTTACTTGACATTCTTTTTAGCAATACATTAGAGAACCGCCTCACTTTGGAAACTGTTTTCGACGCTTCAAACAAATAATGGTACCCGTGGGTTTTGTTTACCGGTCATCTTTTGTATATTCAGTTTCATTACTCACTGTTTCTTTCCGTAAATGATTGCTAAAACATATCTCGCTGCCTTTGCTGAACTAGGACCTCATTTAGAATGTAATAATATGCATTCTTTTAAGCTTTGAGTTTCGACTTGAAACTAGCTGCAAGCAACAGAGAGAGAGAGAGAGAGAGAGAGAGAGAGAGAGAGAGAGAGAGAGAGAGAGAGAGAGAGAGATGTTGTGAAAGTAGGTTTCGTCTAATATTCATAACAATACTGTAAGTACTTTTTTCCGAAACGAATACCACCCATAGTTTAGGTCCAGGTAAATATATTCAGCCTTTAAATGAAAAATTACATTTTATTCCAGGGTATATCATTTAATTCCTTTGAAAATACAGCTTTTGTCTGTTTTAATCCTAATCAATTCATTTAAGCAAGCCATCATAAGTTTCATAGAGATTGTTATCAATATACACAAAGGGCCATACGTTTTTTCCTCTTCATAATTTTTCTAAACAGTTATCAAAAGTTACTTAAGCGTGCCATATTTTCGAGTCTGAATTATTGACACAAAATGCAGTTTATGAGGGAAGAAACGTTCATTAATAAATACCGAATGAATTCAATGAATAATTGCTTTTTGAAATAAAACTAATATAGAGACTGGACGGGTTATTATTTTAAACAAACAAATTCACGAGTAGATAATTGGTATATGCTAAATGTAAATAAGAGAAGATGTAAGACAGAAAGCATTAACCATCTGCAGGTAAATGATTTAATCAAACACATCAGTGTTGCTTGTTGTTGTTTTGGTTTCTATATTGTTTTGTTTTGTTTTGGGGCCTTTTTGTTGTTTTTATTTTGTTTTGTTAGCCAGTCCAAAATTGATGTCTATTTGGTAAATTAAAACGCCAACATAGAATGATGAGTACATCGTGTGTTACTTCATTTTTTCTTGAGCATGACGTTTGAAAATATGAGTTTTTATGAAACAGAAATAGCAGTAGAATCTTTTGAAAGAAACTTTAAAGCGCCTTCGGGAAAAACCTGCAAATAAGTTGTGTAAAGTCCTTTATAAGTATGACTTCATTGTATTTTAATATTGTTTTCTCATTTGTGGATACGAGAGGGTAAACTTTATTAACAAACCGCCATCTTGAAACATTTTTTCCGGGTGGAGTTGTCACAACTGCTTAAATATTTCAGTAATTCTATTCGTTAGTAGCATGGAAAAGTCTCTACTATATCGATCAAGGGGTTCTCAAGTCCAAATATAGATTTCTATGCGAAAACGATCTTCACCCTCAATAATGGGTCATCGGAATTTTTCCTTCCTTTTACAATCATTGCTATATCTCTTACACGTTCGGCAGTATGAATAATTAATACGCTTGATACAGTTTCTATTTATCATGAACGTATCAAAACGATATATTTATTCTCTGACGTTTGTCAGATAATCTGCTTTTGATCGCAAGAGTAGGATATTTATTCTAGAAGATTAAATCGAAATAAATGTTAACGAACAAAGTCTATGATTTTATTTAAAAAAATGCAAAGTTCAATAAATGATCAATTAACATAATTAATATTCCCATGTAGCGGCAGCGGCGTATAATTTGATTCACCTAACCAGTACTATGGTGGCAGATACATGTGATTATTACGATGCACTCCGACTGCAAAGGGAATAGTTTCCGTTAATGGTATGTCGGGCTCTGAATCGATCGATTTCGCTAGAATGATTTGTAGGAACTTATTTTATGTGTGTGAAATTACTTTGTATATACTTGGTCGGAACAAATTATTGTCCTTGAAGTTTTATCCTTAGATTGATAAAAACGAAGGCATACTATTTATCTCAGATGACATTATAGTGATCGTTAGTAAAATTCAGTAAATCGAAAACCATAGAACTTGCATGGCTTTCGGAAAAGAGAAGACATTGTCTTCTTTCCTATGTATAATAATGTTATGTCGATAAAGTTATGTTGTTAACTGAAAAAAAAAATCGCTGAGCGAAGAATTGATTTTGTAATATATTAAAAAGTTACTAAATCTACAAATCTGTAAATATTCTTTCTCTACGTATGTTTGCATTTTTAGAAATATCAAGGAAATTTGAAAGATATACTGAAGCTGTTATTTTGTTTCGGTTGGTGGTATGTGGGTTTTATACACACACACACACACACACACACACACACACACACACACACTATATATATATATATATATATATATATATATATATATATTTATATATAAATGAATTCAAACAGTGGTTTGGCCTCAAAGTCTTGGTAAAAACAAATATAAATATAATAATATTCTACGAGTGAAATTAAACAGGCAGTTAAGTGACATGCAATGATTAAGTTAAGAGATGAAATATTAATGGAGACTCGGAAAAATAAAAAGACCACGCAATATTTAAAACAGCATGACTAGACTACTTTTACTCTGAGATGTAAGACGTACTAAACGGGAATTGTACGCATGATACCGTGTCGGAAATCATAGAGGATTACTCAAAGATTTATAATGTACCGTGGACATAAAGTATCCCAATCAAGTATCTCTCTACAGTTCCAACACATGGTAGGGTTAAAAGGTAATATGCTGAGTCACGGGTATAAAATGCTATGAATATCTAACACATGGTAGGGTTAAATGGTAATATACGGAGTCAATGGTGTAAAATGCTATAAATGTCTAACATATGGAAGGGTTAAAATCAGTGGCGTCACTAGGGTTGGTGTCACCCGGTGCGGTAACTCATGGTTTCACCCCCATGGACCTCCTCCTGTAACATACCATACAAAAACTTTATAGACAGTCAGTTTGGTGTCACCCCCTCTGATGGTGTCACCCGGTGAGTTCCGCACCCCCCGCATCCCCCCAGCGACGCCATTGTGATCGGTTATCCCCTTATGAAATCCGACTAGACCGAGTAGTGTGTGCTCTGTAAAATTTGCAATTTTTCATTTTGGTGTCACCCCTCTGAGATGGTGTAACTCGGTGTGGTCCGCACCCCCCACACCCCCTAGCGACGCCACTGGTTAAAAGGTAATATGCCGAGTCACGGGTGTAAAATGCTATGAATGTCTAACATATGGAACGGTTTAAATGTAATATGCGGAGGCACGGATGTAAAATGCTATGAATGTCTAACATATGGAACGGTTTAAAGGTAATATGCGGATGCACGGGTTTAAAATGCTATGAATGTCTAACATATGGTAGGGTTTAAAGGCAATATGCTGAGTCACCGGCGTAAAATGCTATGAATGTCTAACTTATGGAAGGGTTAAAAGGTAAATATGCTGAGTCACGGATGTAAAATGCTATGAATGTCTAACATATGGCAGGGTTTATAGGTAATATGCTGAGTCACCGGCGTAAAATGCTATGAATGTCTATCATATGGTAGCGTTTCAATGTAATATGCGGAGGCACGGGTGTAAAATGCTTGGAATGTCTAACTTAAGGAACTGTTTAAAGGTAATATGTGTAGGCATGGGTGTAAATGCTATGAATGTCTAACAAATGGATCGGTTTAAAAGTAATATGTGGAGGCACGAGTGTAAAATGCTTTTGTTACACGCACAGGGGTATTCACTTGACCGAGCGGTGTCAAAACCCTGGCGCGAGTCACGCTGGAAGTCATATGTTTTCCCCAAATTTCCAAAGACTTCCATACAACATGAGTTGTAAAATGGAAAGAGAGACCTGTCTGCTATATTTAATAACCTTTGCTCTAATCAATTGGCGACCTAGATGAGACAACTTGCCCAAAAGTCCATTAACTGCACCTTAGCATGGTTTTTCTTCTTTATCATCCTATTTCCGTACCGCAAGCCCGTCATGCCATAGAAATTCCACTAGTATTCCCTTACTAACTGGGAAATATTTAACTGCGCGACCCTAGGCCAGTCAATCCACAGAATTTCCGGCGTATCACGCTCATATACATACGCCCATTTTCCACTATGGACACATAAACGGTACCTACCAAGTTCCAACCTATTGATTCCATTCTATAATTTATTGATTTCCAACCATAAATACTGCCTTTTCAATCAAATCACTTTTATACACCGCGGAATTTTAATATGGACTATGTTACAAAAAGACACAGTCATTCGGCTTGTTCCCAAATTCACTACTAACGACCCCAGCATGGTTCAAATTCACTAACACTCGGCTCTGTGATGTTTGCTCCTACTAACTGGCTAACTATTTCGGGCTAGTAATGTTTCCATGGCACCGAAGACCAAATACTCGCACAAATTAAAAACGGGATGCTGTCAAATACACATACTCCAAATTTATTACACTATGAATGTCTAACATATGGAAGGGTGAAATACGAGTAAGTCTTGGGGGGGGGGGTATACAATGATATATACTTCCAGTCTGAAACAAAACAAAAATTATCCTACATTATATAAAAGCAAGCTTCTTTAAAATATGGTTACATTGTGCAATCAGAGTGTAAATACACCGACATGCAGCAAAAGAAAGTTGTTAAAATTATTTTGTTCATGTTGTGGCTTCAAATGCAAACCAAATGTGGCTGTATAATGAGACGCGATATTTTACGTAATTAAACTATCAGAAAAAGTAAGACAATCAGCTTTTGTTTAGTTTTTATTTAAATTCATTTTTTTATTTAAACGTATTTTATTGCATGTAATAAACATCATGCAAACCGATGGATCATAAAATATTATGTCTAAGTTACCTCGGTTTATCTCCTTTACATTAGCTTAACCCAACGTTGGTTTTAAAACAATGAGTCCCGGGGCCCCGAGTGGCCGATTGGTCTAAAGCGCTTTCCGTTACGGATCACTGCCGTCTCATTTCTGTCTGCGTGAGTTCGAGTCTTGGATTCGGCCAATGTGGGTATGTGAGAAAGCTTATCCAGTAGCTTCTTGTGGGTCAGTGGTACTTTCAGTCGTTTTCCCGGGTTCTTCCTCCACCATTAATACTGGCCGTTATGCTGAAAAATGGCATTAAACCCTACAACAGTAACAACAACAACAACGTGTCCCCAGAATATAATCTCTATATCACCAAAGAAATTCTGTGAAAGGTTCACAAAAAAAAGACGTTTTCAAAATCAACTTTATTTTAAAACAATCTGCTTTTAATTGTAATCTGTTTTTTTTTTTTTTTAATCTAAAATTTCACCGACCTATATCCGACGCTCCAGTTTGTGAGCGCGCCGTGATCGAACCTTTTGCACCTCGGTTAGGCCGCTACTACATAAGCATACACTTTATATAAAATAAAAGAGAGAGAGAGAGAGGGGGGGGGGGGATAGATAGTTAGAACACGTCTGTCATAGTGTTAACAACTAATGTTCTTGTCTTGATAGTACATTCCTGCATTATTTTATTTTATCGGATATTCGCTTCAACAGGATAGATCAGGTAATAAATCAACCAGAAACAGAATGTAAGTAATATATTTATGTCTCAGTTTTGCCAGTGAAAAGAAACTACACGGTCGTCTCAAGTAGGGTCGTTGAAATAGAGGGCTTTGTCATGTTGCTTTTTTAAAAAGAAGTTTGAATAGTAGGGCAGTTTGTTTCAAGTTTTTTCTAACTCGTTCCATGTGTTCATAATGAACCCTTGTAATGAATTTTTTTAAAACACTAATGTACAACATCGAAAATTAACAAGTTTCTGAGATTATAGGATTTTAAATGTACCTATATAAATAATGTAATCTGGACAATATTTGTTAATGATTTTATAAAAGGGTCGAAGATTTTTAGTATTTCATTTATCCTCAAAAATAGACCAATCTGTTAAAAATAAATGTCGATTTACCTGCATATTTCAGGTAAACCAGAAACAAATATAGCTGCCTCAAGTTAAGTTGTCGTTTTTCACGACTTCGTAGCATCACGTGATCGCTAGATTTCATGATCATATTGATATTCTAAAACCGGACTAACAGAAGTTAGGTAAATCACGCTGAGGTAATTTTTGCAAAGAATGAAGTTAAATATCTTAAGATGCTCAATTCGATCTAAGGTAGATTGATCAATCAATATGTTTAAAATTAAGGTAACTCCAAAATGAGGGTTGAAAATATTTTGTAGCGAGACAATAGATAATCTAGTAATGGAACTATTGTATGGCGATAATTTAAAGAAGCGAGTAATCGAACAGTTTGTTTTAGCATCACGGTAAATAAGCGAGTAAATGGAACAGTGTTGTAACGAGATTGTAAATAAACGAGTTAGAGACTTTGAACTTTCAGCAGAACCATTATTTTATACATTAACTAAATATTAGGTCATAATTGATTCCATTGTAACACCTATACCCATTAGACCAAACTTCATTTCCAACGATAACTTGCAATCAGATTAAAATCAGATCTCCACTGTCCTGTTTGAAGATCTGACAACAACTGTATAGTGATCATGTTCTGATGACCTTTAAATTAGCCAATGGAAATGCACCTTTCGAAAAACTGCACACATTGTGCTCTTCAGCCACACTGCTCAGTCTCCCAAAGACAAACATTAGATTTCATCTGATTGGGTGATACAATTACAAATTATGGTAATTACAGCTTGCAATAGCTGGCTAAGTTGTATTTTGTAGGATAATCTTGTAGTCTTTCCCTCAGTCATATGCAGGTTTAATTGTGGTAAACAAGCTTTTATCGAAACTCAATCACAAGTTTAAGATATGCTGTGAAAATGGAACCCCTATCAAAAGCTTGAGATTCGTTCCAAAAAAGTAAAAATATGCTTATCATTATCAAATCGATAAAAACATATCTGAGCTAAAAATAAAAATAAAGTCACTTGGTATAAAACTCGAATGATATCTAAAATGGAAGTCACATAGTATGAAGCCTGAATGATATCGCATGGTATAAAACCCGATTTAGATCTATCAAGGAAGACACATGGTATCAATATTGAATTATATCGGTAAAGGAAGTCACATGGTATCAACCGGAATGATGTCTATAATTGAAGTCACATAGTATAACACCTTAAAAATGTCTAAAAGGAATTCTCATGGTATAAAACTCGAATAATATATAAAGAAAGCCAACTGGTATAAACCCGAATGATTTCTACAAACAGAGGGAGGTGGCGTTAGGAGTACGCGGGGCCTAGGGCCAGTGTATCTGTATATCGAATGTATGCTACTGCAAACACTGATTATGTCTATAAGAAAGACCTTAAGTCTGAAGCGTTGGGGCCCCTCAAGAGCTGGGCCTGGGGTTGTCGCCCCACTTGCCACCCCCAAACGCCGTTCATGTCTATAAAATAAGTCACATGGTATACAACCTAAATTATATCTAAAAAGGAAGTCACATGGTATAAGACCTTAATAATATATATAAAGGAAGTCATTTTTAAATATTTATATACCTGTTTAAGTACAATTCTTTCACTTTTCCTGAATTGTGGTATGAATATGTAAACAATATCCATCCATCTACACACACACACACACACACACACACACACACACACACACACACATGCATAACAGTCAGTTTCATTTGGTTTCTTTCATATTCGTTTTTTTTTTTTTTTTAAGGTTTAACGCCATTTTTCAGCACAATATAGGCTATACATGGCGGCCAGTATTAATGGCGGAGGAAGAACCCGGAGAAACTCCGGAAAGAACCACCGACCCACGAGAAGCTACTGGCAAGCTTTCTCACATAACTACATTTCTACATTTGCCGTTCATATTCGTAAACAAATTCTGGGATATATTGTCCGGACTATAAGTAAAATTATATCTCAAGGATGACGTCTACAATCTTAATTTCATTAACTGGGGATTATCATAATTCAGCGATGACATATATTCCAGAGAGTTTATTTTAATTTAGCAATAATATATATACCAGAGAATTTATTATAATTTAGCAAGGATATATTGCAGAGAGTTGATTTTAATTTAGCGATGATATATTGCATTGAGTTTATTATTATTTAGCAATGATATATTCCCGAGAGTTTATTATAATTTAGGGATAACAAATTCCCAAGAGATTATCATAATTTAGGGATAATATAATCTTGACAACCGGTAATTTGTTAATAGAAAACGTTTGATAATATTCATCCAGCATGTCTGCCATGTCATGGTTTTAACCTGCAAGTTTCGAAATATTTTTTGGAATTATGGGTAGGTTTATTATTAGCAAGGTTTTACATTCTTTGACTATACAGTACGTTGGAGTCCAGTAATATTTTGCATTTGAACTGTATTTTCACAAACTTATATAAAAAAAAAATAGTACTGACGCTCAGCAATATGAGGTTAGTGGTAGGAATGGTCGGCCTGGTGTCAGGATAATATGATTGGATGGGACACGCTGCTACATGATCTCTGCATGATGCGTCAGTGCTAGACATCACTATCGACTGTCATACTGCAGACATCGTATCAATATGACTGAACAACCGTTAAAGCTACGTTAAAAATCCTCCAAAACACAATATTTGGTCCGATTACCGATTCTGTACCTTTAAAATGATTTACATTGCATGGCTTTTTTGTTGTTTTCTAAAACAAAATAAAAATGAATGTGAATTGTTATTATATTTTGGGGGTACTTTTAGTAATTTATTCTAATAGCAAGTCTTGAAATCGAAAAATACCAAATTGTGACTGCATGCCTGATGAAGTTTATTAAAGACCTAATTGGAAAACTGATTCTTTACATGGTCAAACCGACCACAATTTTCGGTGACGTCATTACATCAGTTATAGGTTTATATCCACTTGTGTCTCCATCAGTTAAATAATTTGCAGTTAACCCTTTATACAACCATACTTTATTTTGAAATGCAAGTCTTATAACATAATCAATATTTATGCTTAAGAATGAGGCTTTATGATCGGCAATATATTCGTGGAGTAATAATTTCAAACCCTTCAAGTACTATACTAGAGTTAAGCAAAATTGTCGAATGATAATGTCAAATCTTTCAAGTACTATACTAGAATCAAGTAAAATTGTCCAATTATAATGTCAAATCCTTCAAGTACTATACTAAGATCAAGCAAAATTGTCCAATGACAATGTCAAATCCTTCATGTACTATACTAGGATCAAGAAAAATTGTCCAATGATAATGTCAAATCCTTCAAGTACTATACTAAGATCAAGCAAAATTGTCTAATGACAATGTCAAATCCTTCAAGTTCTATACTAGGATCAAGCAAAATTGTCGAATGATAATGTCAAATCCTTCAAGTTCTATACTAGGATCAAGCAAAATTGTCCGATGATAATGTCAAATCCTTCAAGTTCTATACAAGGATCAAGCAAAATTGTCGAATGATAATGTCAAATCCTTCAAGTTCTATACTAGGATCAAGCAAAATTGTCCGATGATAATGTCAAATCCTTCAAGTTCTATACTAGGATCAAGCAAAATTGTCGAATGATAATGTCAAATCCTTCAAGTTCTATACTAGAATCAAGCAGAATTCTCCAATAATAATAATGTCAAATTATTAAAGTACTAAACTCAAGCAAATTATCCAACAATAATGTAAAATAAGTCAAGTAATGTATTAGGACCAAAATAATAATGTACAATAATAATTACAGATCCTTCAGGTAATATACAATGCTCAAGTAAGGATGTCTAATAATATGTTTTAATCCTTCAGGTAATATAATATAATATGATAACATTTATCAGATGTGACATGATTGGAATTGGTATTAACCAAATTATCTTTAATAATAATCTCGTGCAGCTTGTTGTTATGTGGCTTAATTCAGTTATCGTTAAGGTATTATTTTTAAAACATATCAAACTCTTTTTAACTGCAGTACATATTCTACATGCTTCCCGAAGTATGGAGTTCTCTACAATGTTAATTTACTTTTAATATAAATAGTCACCAAAAATTGATAACGCATTTCGAGAAATAAATAATATACCTTTGTTAAGCATAGCTTTCAACTATAGAAAGGAAGCATGAAGACATATGAAAACATAATTAGTTCCTTTATGGTGTTATGAGTAATAACTTCAAGTTTTCTGTGTCACAGGTTTAAATGATTTTTCAAAAAGGAAAATTGGAATGATTTCCCTTATACCTGTTAGTTATGTGTGTTAGGCATACTTCCTCCATTAAAAATGATTTTAGCCCATCGTGGCTATGAAAATTACGGCTATTAGCCCGTGCTGCGTTATTTTGAGTTTGGCAATTAAGGATTGTTAAAACTTATTCTAATTTTCGCTGCAAATAACTGCTACACGTCCAAAACGTAATTATTCTGCAACAACATATTTGTGTTAAAAAAAGAAACAAATAGGAAATACAGATTGGTGTTTCTAGAGCGTGGTAATTTTACACAATTACTGGTGTGTGTGTGTGTGTGTGTGTGTGTGTGTGTGTGTGTGTGTGTGTTTTCGCGTCAAAATATATTACTTTGCCTTTGTTAAATGGATATGAACACGATGTGAAGCGTTTATACATGTCTAGTATTAAAACAAAATTGCAGAGTAAACGTTGATGATATTTCTGAATCCTTACTACTGAACCCCTCCTAAAGGACGCGATTTAATAGCGTAAAAGACGCGATTAAATTATTCTATAAAGGACGTTAATGAGCACTCTAAAAAAACGTGCTTTCAAACTCTAAAGGACGTGATTTAAAACTGTAAAGGACGCGATTAAACATTATATTGAGCACGTGATTAAACTCTGTATTGAGGTTTTTATTCAAAACTCCGTAGGACGTGATTTAACACTGTAAAAGACTTGATTAAACACTCTGGTGAGGACGTTACTTCACACTCTAAAGTACGTGATTTATTACTGTAAAGGACGTGATTAAACTCTCGAACATGATTTAATACTGTACTTGATTTGACACTTTAGATGGCATTCAACACTCTAGAGAACGTAATTTAATACTCTAGAGGACGTGATTTAATACTCTATAGGACGTGATTTAATACTCTAGAGGACGTGATTTAATACTCTATGGTACGTAAGTTTACACTCTAGAGAACGTAATTTAACACTCTAGAGAACGTAATTTAACACTCTAGAGGACGTGATTTAATACTCTATAGGACGTAAGTTTACACTCTAGAGAACGTAATTTAACACTCTAGAGGACGTGATTTAATACTCTATAGGACGTAAGTTTACACTCTAGAGAACGTAATTTAACACTCTAGAGGACGTGATTTAATACTCTATAGGGCGTAAGTTTACACTCTAGAGAACGTAATTTAACACTCTAGAGGACGTGATTTAATACTATATAGGACGTAAGTTTACACTCTAGAGGACGTGATTTAATACTCTATAGGACGTAAGTTTACACTCTAGAGAACGTAATTTAACACTCTAGAGGACGTGATTTAATACTCTATAGGGCGTAAGTTTACACTCTAGAGAACGTAATTTAACACTCTAGAGGACGTGATTTAATACTCTATAGGACGTAAGTTTACACTCTAGAGAACGTAATTTAACACTCTTAGTGACGATGTAAGATCGAAAACACGTGTTTCGTTGTTATAAAGTTATGCACTCCACTTTTCCAAAACCTGTCCGAAAATTTTCACTAAGCAAAGAAACCAGTCAGAAAATATCATCATGGTTATCGTGTGTTCTCCCTTACACAGAGCTGTTCGGCAGCGTGTTCTAAAACGTTACAGTGCTTTATGTTCCCATTTAAATGCACGCTAATTACGTATTACAGATACATCCTACTATCTCAACCATTTTATCAAACTATTTCCTTCTATCAGTCAAGAAAGCGTTAATATCGATATTAGTGGGAATCCCGACGCCCCCTTTGGAATTTTTCCTCTAATTTAAATGTCATAGTTGATATAAAACTGATGGGTGTAAAAGAGCATCAGATTCAATTGATAGGCTTTAACGGACCATAGTGGCAGCAAGCGATACTCATATCACCGATGATGACATATTAAAACCGGAGGCGAACCAAACTTAGTTATTATGAGTAACAATTATAATAGATTCAAATTGATGGTTATGGAAATTGTAAAAGGAATACAAATGCGGCTCTTAGTCAATGATTGGACATTATCTGAATTCTTTAATTACGATTTCTTCATACTAATCTAAATCTTATTATTCACAATGACGCTCACAGAATTTATTGCATATTTGTTTTAAAGGTGCACTACTCTTTGTGAAGTTTTATGATAATCAATACAACAACGTCGTACATGAAATACCGGGAACAATTCATTATGGGTCTAAACTTACAGCACAGTCTTAATTGTTTGCAAGAGAGTTTTATGAAAACGGTTTTGTGATGCTAGCAATATACAAAGCCAAATTTATGGTGACAGTAAAACACAGAAGATTCCCAAAAGAGATAAAAATGATCCGGAATATGATCCTTTTCATTTTTGTTAAACACAAAAAACTCAAGTGAATTTTAACGAGCCCTACACAAAATAAAGATAAAACCATAATCCACACACCATATAAAGCCGTTCACCAATTACATAATAATCATTATACAACAAGTCGAGTAAGACCAGATTGTTTTTATTGCATTCCCTTTGTGGTATCTTCATGAATCATCTCTGCAATGTTCAGCATTACACTCTAATAGCGGGTGGGAAATTTCGACGCATGCCTTTGTAGGTTTCGTTCTACAAGTTTTGCTAAATATACAGAACACATTTTGTCAGGTATTAAAACAAATTTATTCAGGTCAATATAAGAAATTTTGTCAGGTATAAATGACATATTTTGTTAAGTATATAGATCATACGTTTGACAATATTTACTCAGTTATACACTATAAAATTTAAGTTAGTTAACATGCATATGTTATATATATATATATATATATATATATATATATATATATATATATATATATATATATATATATATATATATATATATATATGCGATATCAAGCAGTATAACTAATTTAGTGCATTGACAATTAGTACTGTACACGCGGTTAGTACACACGTTGATTTTTCCGCATAAATCATACACTGTTAGGTAAACGCTTGCATGTAGGTGAATAGGCTTTATCTAATGTTTGCATGTTAAACATTATACTTTGTAATCTTTGCGTTTGTCTTTCAAGCAACCTTTCTTCCCACGTCCCCTTATCTTCAGCTTTTAGGATATTTGATCCATGTCTCTTACTTTTGTTTTTATTACTGAACAAAGTAGCTTACAAAAATCAGGCTCATTAATTCCTATGTAAAATGTCAAATTAAGATGAAACGTAAAATTTTCAATCGATTAGTTACAAAAATAGATATATGCTTTTTGCAAGAAACTCATTCTACGAATGTTGTAGCAACTTTATGGAAAATTGAGAGGTTTCGAAGCATGTCTCAATGGAAATTTCTAAAAGATAATGTGATAGGCAATGTACTGACTCAACGTGTTAAATGAATACAAAAAACACTTGTGAATTTTCAAATGACATGGTTCTTATTGTGGTATATTAAAATACGACCTTTGTAAACATCTGTGTACATAAGATAATATTAGCAAGAAGAAAACTTATGTACATGACAATTGATAAATGCTTATAATAGGTGGTCATTTTAATGGTATATTTGACCACACATTAGATATGCAATTGGGAAAATGTTAACCCAAAAGACAAACACCAGAGGAGGTTGATTAAAATATATAGTTTATTCGTAATCATGTGGTAATTATATATATATATATATATATATATATATATATATATATATATATATATATATATGGCTTTCTGACCATTAATTTTCGTAATTGGCAGGCTAACGTAATCGTAATCCTGCGGTGAAACATCTAACCATTATTAGACCTTAATTTGCAGGCTAAACTGTCCTTTCATCTTAGACAGATTGATAAATATTATTTTTAAGAGTGAAATTATGCATTAAAATTCCTCAGATCACTTTGTATTGCTATTACCTATGTAATCTTGAGCTTTATATAAATATAAACGGTGTAGAGGATGTTGTTGTTTTGTTGTTTAACGCCATTTTTCAGTCCACGATAGGCTATACATGGCGGCCAGTATTATTGGTGGAGGAAGAACCCGGGAAAACCCCTAGAAAGAACCACCGACCCACGAGAAGCTATTGGCAAGCTTTCTCACAAAAGTACATTAGCCGAATCTTGGACTCGAACCCACGCAGACAGAGATGAGACAGGCAGTGATCCGTAACGGAAAGCGCTTTAGACCACTCGACCACTCGGGCCCCCGTCGTGTAAAGGATATTTCAAACTCATTAACGCTTTTATTGTTGATACAGAATAAAAAGGTACTAAGACGAATATGATATAGATCACTATTGCTGCTGAGAATGAATTAGAATGGCAACTGATAACAAGGAGTGTGTTTTGGAAATATACAGAATTTTTTTCAAAGCAGACTACGAAAGTAATGTAAACCTTATAGAAACAAAGAGAAAATTACCTACTGTCGCTGGAGATTTGGAAAACATATTACGAATAAATTACGGGTGTCATAGAAAAAGATAGTAAATATTTTGCCAACCTAGAAAAACTAAATTCTGAAGAAAAATATTAAAAATAAATGAAGAGCAAATTTTCGTCGTAAACATTATAGTAAATATTATTGTAAATATTATCGTAAATATTATATTGAACAAATGGAAAGGAATTTTACTAGAATCTATGTAAAAAGTGATCAACTTTCGCGTCAAATCAGATTTTCCCCTCAGTTAATTGTGACAACAGTTATTCGGAGCAAGCAAAATAACTCTGTAGTGGTTTATTACTGATTGAAGTACATATATCAGTTTTAAAACGTATGGAATCTAATCAAAGTCAGGGACCTGATGATTTAACTTAGAACCTCTGTAATATATTCTGGTAAGATATTAAGCCATGTTTTAATAAAATATCTAATTTCACTATTCAGAAATGCATACTACCTCAAATACAAAATCTATGCATAATATCTTCGATTCCCAAACGAGACAAAGAGCTTTCAAACTGATGGCCGAAATTCCTTTTGAATGGGGATTATACAATTGCGATTAAATTATTGCCATGTTAATAAAGGACATTCTTCCCTGGATAATCCATTAAAATCAGAACAGTTACTCTTAAAGCAAACGATATATATATATATATATATATATATATATATATATATATATATATATATATATATATATATATATATATATATATATATATATATATATATATATATATATATATATACACACACACAGAGGCCCGTATAGTAGGCCTTTGTTGGATATTATTGAACATTAGGACATTTTCGATTTGCTGGGCATTCTTCTCCTTCTCTATCTTGAAAAATTATTCATTTCTGAATAAAAGGTAACATTTTCTTACTTTCTGCCCAAATCTCCCACTCTGGATCGATATTATCCATTGGAATGTCATAATCTGTATGTCAAATAACGTTTATATTAGAACTTTTCCAGTTAAAATGCACTGTTTAGAAAACATTTGATATTAAAGGCACTAGCCTTTACGGAAACGAAGAAATGAAGATACTATACTTCTCGAGGGTTGATAAAGCTTTATCTTATCGTTTGACCTATTTGATGATTTTGTAAAAATTTCACGACCTTTCGTTAACGTAAAAAAATGCATGGTGCTTGATAGAGAAGAGGAGCATTCAAAAACTGTAATTTTGAAATACTATCCCACTAAACCATTCACGTGATGCTCGGAAAATACAACGTTTGGGAATTACGTTCCACACCAAATGAGATCTCCCATAGGAATTAAACTACATCAATAAAACGAAAGAGTTTTATGTGTAAACTGGACTTGAAGGAAACGTTATTTCATCGAACATATAGTTACGAGTTTTGAAATCCAGAAACAAATACATGTATTCCATTTGAAGGTCTGTCCAAAAACTTCTTTTGATATTATGGAGAAATATAATAACAAAGAGTTTAATTTGTATAGGAATCTAAGTCTGACAAAGTGTCAAGAAATAAATTTAATACTGAAAGATATAGAAATCGTCCTGTACGTATTAAACATAAGCTGGGCTACAGATTTGTGAACTATGATAATATGATAATGGTAATATCTGGAAAAAGTTCGCATTATAAACAGTCAAGCAAGTTGGACTGGATACTACGTTTAATTTAAATTATCCCGTGCCTGAATGCCAGGGATTCAAAGTCAATTCCTTTCATAAACAAATATTGGAAGCAAGATTCTGTTTCAAGTTTACTCATAATTTTGCAATGATCCAGAATCAGACTCTCTGTAATAAGGCAAAATGTACCTAAAAATGTCAACGCTACTATATATCGAATTGATAGGAACGTTTATTAGATTGGAATAATTAAAAATGTACCAAACAAAGTCAACGTTGCTATATATATCGAATTGAATGGAACATTTTCTAAGATTGGAATAATGAAAAATGCACCAAAAAAAGTCAACGCTACTATATATCGAACTGATAAGAACGTTTATTAGATTGGAATAATGAAAAATGCACCAAAAAAAGTCAACGCTACTATATATCGAATTGATAAGAATGTTTATTAGATTTATTGTTTATAGGTATCATTTTGAGGCAAAAAAGCTTTTCAATTTCGAAGAAATAAGTCACAGTTACTCCATCAGTGTATCCGACTTTCGGAAGTATTAAAGACCTGTGTCCTAAATTCAGAAGGATTGGATTAATAAAGGTCTTCGAATAATTAATTTAAAAACATAATATTTAACTGATGAATATATGAAAGTTAAAAGAGGATATAACTGTATATATAACTACAAAGTTCATAAAATAAATGCAGAATAACTCATCAAAAATATATCAATCAATCAAATCAATCTTTCGTTGGGAAGAAACAATTGATATTCTAATGAAATGCACAATGGATACTAAATACAGATTGTTTCAGCATTAATTTATTATGCATTTATAGAAACCAATGCATTTTTATTTATGTGATATTTATGTGAATTCATCGGCTTTTCTATTTATGATTCTTGCAAATGAATGAAGAAACATTTCATTGATACTATTGGAGCTCTTTGTCATGATTTTAGCTAATTACATTAAAATTTAAAAAAGCATGATCTGTTTAAATGAAAACAATTGGAGTACAGTTGAAAAGAAGTGTTAGTCTCGTATAGTATCCTAGTACATACATACATACGTACGTACGTACGTACGTACGTAAGTACATACATACATACATACCTACATACCTACATACATACATACATACATACAGACAGACAGTCAGACAGACAGACATACATACATACATACATACATACATACATACATACATACATACATACATACATACATACATACATACATACACAAACACACACACACCTACCTACCTACCTTCCTACCTACCTACCTACCTACCTACCTACACACATACACACACACACACACAAAAACACACACACACACACACACACACACACACACACACACACACACACACACATACATACATACATACATACATACATACATACATACATACATACATACATACATACATACATACGTTCATACATATATACATATTGTTTAAAATATAACATACTATATGTAATTTACATTTTCTAATGATTTATCTTCAATATGAGATTATACTGTATGCTTGTTATTACAATATACAAACCACAAAACAAAATCAAATCATCGTGAATGCCTTATATTTTGCTGATTAAAATGCTTTAAAGTACTTTTTTCCACTATTTAGACGTTAGTAAATAGTAAACCGCTTGAATACGTATCAACAGAATGAATAATGGAGCTGGCTGGCGCGTGAGGTTATAGAACGGCTAATCAAAATTAATTCGAACTCGCCGGAAAGTGCGTCTGTTTTATGTAAATACAATAGGAAGTGTACTTGCAGATTAGGCCTATCATTTTTGACAGCGGTCTGAGGATAGTTACGGAGATTGCTTTTAAATAAGGAAAATAGTATACTTAATTGGCAATTTTCTTTTCAAGCTCTCTAAGCATGAGATGAATCTTTCCTGGAGAGAAAATACATGTGTATCGGGACGTGGAAGGAGACTCACGGTACGACCACTTAAGCAGATAAGTTAGATATGAACGAGACAACCACAATTTGTGTTACCTTAGCTTTCTTTGGTTATCCCATTCAGTTGTAGGAATCCGTAGTAATATTTTAGTTGAATTATTTCTTACTTTTATTCGCTAATGATTATCGGTTTGTAAAGCTTGTAAGTAAATGGCTTGACTGATGGCCAAGAAAAAGGTTTAAAAAAAATACCAAACGTTTTACAGTTTGGAACTGAAATCTTGGACCGGATACGTGCTGATTCTCTTTATCGTTTTCTTAAGCTTGTAGGCTTTTAAATTATTACCTACCAGCTTTGCATCTTGATAAATGCACGCTTACTCATTAATGTCATCGAATCACCAACACGTCATCGTTATATAATATAGGTGGAGCTCTACAGTTTCGTATTTGCATAGGGTTAGAACTTCAAAGAAAAATAATTTTCCGGGATTTTTTTACTGGTTATACTGGCTGTTTAATAAAGACTTTGTATATCTTAGGTGTTGTTAGACGAACTTTCAAATCCCTTTATTTTGATGTATGATTGATGGGTGTACTTTAGGTTCTAGAGTATACAGCTTGGGCTAACTTAAGATGTGCTCGTATATAAAAAAAACTGCTAGCTAGCTCGGCATGGTCATTTTTCTTTCCTGGACTTCAGAGGTAAATTGTAGAAAAACGATCCAATAACTTTTTTTTACTTTTCAGATATTTTGTAATTCGCCCATTGCACTTTCAGAAGCTGCTATTACCTACTTCAGCATAATTCATTTTAACTCTTTTAATAAATGCCAAAGTTAGTGTACTTTTGATTAATTATGTTTGGTATCATCAATTTTGTTATACCATGTGCTTAGATCATGTACAATTTCCATAAGTGCAGTATCCAAAGAAATGTCAGCCACATTACCTCAAAGTAGCATACAGATATGCCAACATTATCTATATTGTGCATGTTACAAATGTGCAGCTTCACCTCACATAGGTCACTCTCTGGAAAGTACTTAATAACTGGTGACCTTAATAATAGATCACCAACGCATTTTCACTGGTGTATATTTTCAAAGAATCTCCAACACGTCATCGTTAATTGTGTATATTCTCAACGAATCTCCGTCACGTCATCAAAATGGGTGTATATTGTCAAAGAATCTCCAACACGTCATCATTAATGGTGTATGTTCTCAACGAATCACCAACACGTCATCATTTTCTTCATAGTAGCAAACTGTGTACTTTGTTTTCGTGATATATCCAGCAACAAGGAACTTGTTAAAAATTAAGTATTTATATTTATCAGTTTTGCTAAGATCTATACCAATATTGCCCCCGACGATATTGTGTCATTATTAAGCTGAATTGCATGGCAGACAATATGCATTGGGGCGAATATTATCCCGATTAAGCCGAAATGCAGTATAGAAACGTGTATTAGGGCTAATATCATCTTTACAATAACTGATACCCTATCTACTAAAACACTCTATTAACTGATAAAGGCTAAAATCGATGATCATGAACCTTGGGGCACTCCATTACCCATTATGCAAATGTCAAAGATAATGACAGTCAAAAGACGTGCTTTGATCCTGTCCCGATCGCATCTAAGTTTAATTGTTTGATGTCAAATTCTGACACTATCCATAGAACCAAGAAGCAATACCCAGGCAAGATAAGGAATTGTTTCGTACCGCACAACGACAGTATTAAAAGGATACTGGCATGTCTTATGTCAATCGTCAATCTTACTGTAACGTCTGAGAACTACCCAGATGTAACCGTTTGGCAGTGTCTGACAAACATCAGTATACATATTAGATTATCTTGAATATTGTGTATATTATATAATTATGTCTCTAACATTTCTGTATGCTTTTTCGCTATCTTGCTGAAAACTGTTTCAAGTCACTTTTACAGTTTTATTTTCAATCACAAAATCTTTACATCAACGAATCAGAATAGTCTACCTTCTTTCAGAGAGCTACTGTCGCATAATAGCTAATACACTGTCATAAATTAACGGCGTTAAACACACTACCATAAACAAACTGTCACAAAACACAGTCATAAAAAAACTGTCAAACACACTGTTATAAATATACAATAATTCTTTAGGCAAAACGTATTTGGTAAAGCATTTAATTTGTTCTGTTCTTAATTTTGTTTTCTTTTGCCTTAATATTTAAACCTTGAAGGAAATTCTTGTCTTTTTCCCTCAAATTCCAGATATAATTTTTTTCCTAACAATTATTCATTATTGCTAAAGACTATAGTTGACGAGTTCACGAAAAACAAAAATACTTTTTTTCTAAAAGTTATTAAACATGTTTTGTAATCCATCTAATTCGACAGGCTATATTTTCCGACGAACTATAAATATTAACTGTGTTTAATTGTATCTTTGGGATTCGTTGAATTAATTGGTATGTTGCAAGGAATATGGCTTTTCACGATTGACAGCTAGTTCTTAATTTAGAGAATCACACTGTATTATTTTTTGTAAAACTGTCATGTCTTCTGGAAGTGCTGGCAAGCAATTTGTGACATGTTATATGCCTATTGGTTCGAAACGTTTTCGTCATTGGTCACTCTGAACTTGTCGGTATTAGCATAAATAGGAACATACTATGTCCTATTGCAAAACCCAAGTGTGGCAATGTATTCTTTCCAAATGAATGGTTTGTCGATTCGTTGACTTAGAAACGAATAACCTTTACCTTCTTTTAATGTTCATCAAATGTTAATTAACATTTGAAAACGCATGATAGAGGTACCGTTAAACGACCATCCCATTAAATATGTATCGGGGATAGCAAATTGGTTATAATTTAAGAGAGAGAGAGAGAGAGAGAGAGAGAGAGAGAGAGAGAGAGAGAGAGAGAGAGAGATCTACATATCTATCTATGTATCTATCTGTCTGTCTGCCAACTTATCTATCTATCTATCTATCTATCTATCTATCTATCTATCTATCTATCTATCTATCTATCTATCTATCTCTCTCTCTCTCTCTCTCTCTCTCTCTCTCTCTCTCTCTCTCTCTCTATATATATATATATATATATATATATATATATATATATATATATAATTAATATGAACGTAACTATTTTTATATTACCATATTTGAAGCGCCTACGGCGATGGCTTTATGACCCCAATATTGTGTTGAATAACCTTGCATTCTCAAAACATATTAAGTGAGCTAATATTAAGGAACGAAGAATCTGTGTTTAAGACAGCGTGAAATTTCAGTAGTATGTTTGATAATAAACCAATTAAAATTCCAATTACACAACGTGATTCAAATGTTACTGACAAACAGCTGCAAGAAGCATGGTGTTAAAGGTATATATATAAAAAATAAAATCGCGAATTTACCTGCAACGTGAGATTATTATCATCATGATCCAATCTATATATCACTTCCATGCCGTATATGTTGTTAACAATATTAATTTTATAATGTAAATATTTTCTTTTTATATCTAATATATCATTTTATACACAAGGAAACAAAAATGTATCAATACCCGAAGTTATGTTAAGCTTAGAAATTTATTTCTCCTTTATTCGAAAGACTGATCCAAAATAAACTTTGAGAACATACATACATGCCATTTTAACACAAAATATCACTAGATGTATAATAAAATTAAGGTTATTGGTGTATTTGGGCTAAACTGATTACATTATTTAACATAATAATAAAATATATTGTAATTATTTATTAGTTTGGAGCCAACATTACCATGTTAGGGAATTAAATTAAGTTACAGATCGTTTCTAAACTGAGATGTATTACCTTACAACGTTTTGGTATAAAAGAGTTACAGACTTCCGGAAAGATGACCGCTATCGCTTAAGTGGCACGAAGTAGCTGCTCCGTTTATTGTGCTGTTTTCATTATATATGTACTTGATGTCTCTCTTCGTCGACATTTTGTGTTTCATCATGCATTTTTCTGTTCAGTTCGTATGTGTTTCTTCATCTCTTTTGGAAAAGAGAACAATAAGAATTTTTCTCAGCTGTATTACTCCACCTCTACAACGTCCTTGTTTCTGGAATAAACCATCATCACGTGATCGCCATACTATATTGTGTTCAAGACTAAACGAACTGGAATTACATTCATCGTTACTTAAATGTAAATGGAAGCAAAAAAAAAAAACGTTGTTTAAAAGCTGGCTGGCGTAGAACATGTTGAAGAATTCCAGTTATCTCCCATTCCGGCTAAACAATTTAAATATTCGGCCGTTAATTGAGATAACATGGTACAAATATCCCTATTAAATCGTCAACATTTGTGTCAACTATCCCAGAGATACCACTGCGTATTGCAGTATTCATAGCTCAATCAGTAGGACCACCTTAATTGCATACATAATTAGTCAATTTTATCAACGATCAGAAGATCGACGTCTTCTTCCTGATATAAACCTTGCTAGAACAATCACGAAAGAGCCCAAGCATGCGGTTCTATCACCCACCGGTTACTCCATCAAGTCGTTCCCCGCCACTCTCGCGCACATGGATTTGCCGCCATCACAAAGCATTTTATGATAAAATGTCTTAAACACAACACAACCTTCAATTTCTGCCACACATCGTTTGAACTAGTCCAAACAACACTCACACTGGAACAAATATGTCCATTTTTTCTGTCTCTACCACCCTCCTCGTAGTAGAAAAACCAAGCTGACCAAATCTCTCGTTTTGGTGCAGTTTTCGAATCTCATGGAGTATGGAAATTCGATTGGTGGCAACCTGATTATTCTTGGAGATTTCAACTTTCACTTTGACTGTCCTGGAAGCCCATACACATCAAAACTCCTAGATTTCATATCTGTTTTCACTCTTAAACAGTCAGTTAACCATCCATCCAAAACATGGTCACATTTTAGACTGGATTCTTTATAGACCTGATGATAATATTCTACGGTCTACCATTGTATCCCACGAACTTGTATCAGATCACTTCTGCATTATATGTCATCTGGACGTATCAGTCGCTAACCCTCCACCTGTATTTGCTACTAAGAGAAACCGCCGTATCTTAAATAGAACCAAAGTAATGCATGGCGAGCTGCAGATAAATGATGACAAAACTGAGGCCATTCTGATCACAACACAAAGACTTTCTCATTCACATCCTTTACCTCGAATAATAGATATCAGCAACACCAACATCTATTTTCCACATTCAGTACGAAACCTAGGTTTTTAAATTGCAACATGTCTTGAACATATCTAAGGCTGCATTTCTTGAGCTGAGACGCATCAGCTCCATTCGCAAATATCTTTCAGTTGATGCCACTAAAACCCTTATGTGTTCACTGGTACTTGAAGACTGGACTATTGTAACTCAGTTATGTCTGGTTTGTTTAAATATCTACTCCACAAACTTCAAAAAGTTCAAAACACATCTGCTCGGATCATCTTTAGAGTACAATGATTAAAGCACACCTCCATGCTGCTCATTACCCAACACTGGCTATCCATTCAATGTCTCACTCTCAGACTCCAGTCCAACATACCTATCTGGTCTCACCTATGTGTACACATCAACAATATACTTACGTTTCTCTTCTGACAATCGTATACTCATTATTTCCACTATGAACACTAAGTCATCTGGACAAGTTTCTTTTTCATTCTAGGGCCAGCAACGTGGAACGAATTGCACATTGAAATTAGACACAAAATCAGTGACTCTTTCAAGAGTTCTCTTAAAACTCACCTCTTTCGAGTGAAAGAACAAACTGAAAGACCTATTAATGTTTCCTACATTAAATATTTTCATCATTTTTATGGTTTCTAATATCATGGTCTTTGTTGTATGTTTTTTTTTTTTGTAGTCATATCATTATACATTATATATGTCGTAAAACGCTTAGAGCTTCTAAAGGTTAGGCGATATACAAAGTCATCATCATCATTATTATTTTTATTACTATTATTATTATTATTAATAATTTTTATATTATTATTATTATTATTATTATTATTATTATTATTATTATTATTATTATTATTATTATTATTATTAAGAATATCTTGAATCAGAGCTCCTAAAGGTAAGTCATTCTGGTAGCAGTTACTGTCTACTCGGAAAAATCTGGTAGGGATCAGTTGCAAATCTTATATATATATATATATATATATATATATATATATATATATATATATATATATGTATGTATATATATGTATATATATGTATATATATATATATATATATATATATATATATATATATATATATATATATATATATATATATATATATATATATATATATGTAGGTATATATATATGTGTGTATATATATATGTATATATATATGTGTGTATATATATATATATATATATATATATATATATATATATATATATATATATATATATATACATACATGCATGCATACATACATACATACAAAGGAGATTAACTGGGTCGGAGAGTATCAGTTAATGTTTTTTCGTTTTTTTTTATTTTCTTTGTCAAATAGTTTAGCCTTGCCGTTGTCTAGCTTCTCTAGTTCTGCTTTATGCCTGACAAGCTTAGCTTCTCTAGTTCTGCTTTATGCCTGACAAGCTTTCGTTATATTCGTTTGTTTGATGGGATTTACATTCCTTTCATCGAAATCATTTTATAGATACATCTTCTCTATCATAGAAAACAGATTCAGTATTTGGTAAAATTCGGAATCGCACATTTTTTATCGATCATCCTTAATCATAATGTCAGAATACTGTTTTAGTTGATGGGAAGTAAAAACAGAAAGCTTAATTATCAGCTTTAATAACTGTAATTAAGAATATTATATCCGTTAGTCGTGTTTTCGAGATTGATTTGTGCAAATTTAAATTTAAATGAATAATTATCGTAATTGGACCAAGTCGGTGGTTGTTCGACATATTAGAGGCCTTACGAATATGAATGCATTGCCGCAGGTCAGAAATTAAATGATCCCATTCATTCTGTCACATCAAAAGATCAATAATATCAAATGAAACATAATTCTTCATAATGAACCAGTTGCTAACAATTTTCAAACAATTTATAAACTGTTAGTGACATATATTTAATGATTATTATCTTACGTGTTTAGGCTCTTTGAATCGGTAACAAGAAATGAGAGAAGACAGCAAACTGTGTACAAATTAACAACCAATTGATTTCCCAAGAAAAACAAGGCAAGAATGAGAAGAAGATTTTTCGGTTTTACGAATCAAATCCAACACGAATCCAAGGATAATCCAAGAATTAAAAAATAGAAGTTTTGTGAATAAAAGTCCCAATGAAGCTGAGTTCGAATTCAAATGAAATCCATACATTGAATGCGATGGCGTATGCTGTAGTCAGCATAATAATGATGTGTTAACAGTTCTTTGTTGAATCACACAAAATAATAGTCCAGTGTTTGAGTTTTGTGTAAATTTTGATAATTGCCTTTGTCTATGAATTAATTAAAACACTATTATTTCCACGGAAAACAAACTTGTAATCCAAATAAATTAAATTAAACAAAATGATTAGCCCCAAACTGGCCACATCATGATAAACTTTAACTTCTCAAGTGTTAAGACACTAATGACTATTCTTTCTCAAAATATCAATAATAAATCTATCTAAAACGCAAAACAGATGTCGGATTGCGGGTAAGCCTTTGGAAATGCAACAAAGTTTGAAACAATTGCTACATGTTGTTTTTCACATTCTCCAAGTATTGCATCGATACCACTTTATGAATCTTATTCTGAGAAAGAAGTTTTTAAAAATTGTTTACTACAAACTATCCCTGGTTCTGAATCAAGATCTGGAACTAGGTCAGCATTAGAAGCAAAGTTCCTCTAAATTTGTCAAAAGTATTTTAAAAAATCTGTCAGAACTGAACTCTAGTCTAGTAAATAGAGTTACAATGCAACATCATGTAATTAAATTAAAACAAAATAAAACTCACAAACATAATTTAATTAAATCAACTATCAACGAAATTAAATATACATAACAATTAAATCAAGAGTAATTAAAACAGGATAAGAGAGAAACAAGTTCAGTGATGTTCTCCCTCTGAGACACCTGTTCCATTCTAGTGGGTACACATTTGGCATTGCTTTGTTCCATCAACCGCTCATCAATGGCATATCAGTGTGTACGTGTTCAAGCAGGGGAAGGACGTATCAAAAGAAGAAACAACGATCTAGTGGAACTGTACACATTCGTGCCAACATAAATTGTCATTCCAATCATCATACATCTGGTTTTTTTATAAATATATATCTAGCTACTGATAATGCCAAAACATCCTAAATAGTACATTTCACTGATATTTAGTGAATGCCTGATGTTAGATTTAAAGCTTTCACTTTTGAGACCTTTAAGTACTCTTAACTACTTAGGATGCTTAAACAGTGTCCTTGTGCCCTCACACGCCAAGATACACATATAATTTAGCTAGTCATGTGAGGAACAAACATCCAGATAGCGTATATCAGTTCAGCACAACGTTTTAAATGATTATAAGCAGAGGTAAAACTACATGGCCTAAAGTACAAGTCCGGCAGGTCATGTGGGGTTTCAGTACCTACTATTTCAGTAATGGGTGTCATTACACATAAATAGACTTTGGTTAAACTATGTTAGTATTAACTGCTTGAGCAGCAGTGCAAGATGCGTAGCTTGTGCCTACAGGACCACACTGACATACACGTTAGATAAAATACAACATAATTTAGATAATGTCTAGCACAGACAACGAAATAAACGCGGAAGCATTCCAGTTCCTTTCCAAATAATTTGTATAGCAGAGAGAAACAAATAGACCATTTCTTCGAAAAACTACATAAGATAGATAAAAATTCCCCAAGATTATTTTTTTAAAAACTACTTGAGAAATCAAGTATAAGTATATTGTAATGTAAAGTTTAATGTATATTGTAATGTAAAGTTTAAGTATATTGTAATGATTTCAAAGAAGTGAATTATGAATAGACTCAATTATACAAGAATTAAACAGAAAAACATTTTATTTTTCTGTCAAAATATGAGTTTCTTATTGGTATCTTTTGCATCGTATATAAAGTGGAGACATTAAAAAAGACATACAATATTCAGGAATCGCGAAACAATGCTAACACAAATATTATATAATGGAAACGTCAGATTCTTTGCAACTCAAGCCGAATACTTTATATGAAATAATGTAACGTTATAAACTTTACAAAAGCACAGTTCAATGCCCTATTGTTTTTTGTTACAATGCTCACATATTTGGACGTCTTTCATAAAGTCTACAATTATACAAATTCATACCGAGGATGTATCATACCTACATATTAATTGTTTGTTTCGTCGCTTCTTAATTTACCTATCTGAGAGATATACACCAAAATTCATACCATGTATACTATGGTTGTTTCATAAGTACACGATAAACTTTTTCCTATATCTCAATCAAGCTGACATGTGGTATGTTCTAAATTTTTACCCTATCATATTGAAAGATATCATAGACACATAATTTGGAATATTTCAGATGTATTAAACGGTGAGACCATAAAACATATACGTGATTATTTATCTCAAGATATAAACGTAGTTTAAAACATTAAATATATCAACCGTTTAATAACAAGTCGTTGTGGTTTAAAAATTATAATATATGTATGTTACTCGCAACAGTATGCTTTTAGATTAGAGGAACTCTGATGTTCCGAGTGTCCGGTGTCCATGCTTTCGTTTCTGATTGATAAAAATTAAACAGAGACGAATTTTATAGACATCATTTCACATCTTCTAGCGGACCCTCCCACACGGATAATAAATATATTTAACTAAACATCCTACGTGATAGTACATCCTCCTTCAGAAGTAATTGTACTAGATAGGTAATCATACTAGATAGGACATTAGTTCTCTGATGCGAATTTAATATCAAAACCAATGACTAACATTATTTCTTATGATTACACAAAAACCTCCAACAACTTGTAGACAGACACAGCAAAAATATCGATGCATTTGCAAAAGTCAGCAAAAACTTACCTCAATATATGCAGTTTCTACCCATGTGTCTAATCGATAGCAATGAGAGCACTTACCACTCATATGTTGTTGGACACATGTCCTATTGGTACATCTTGTTTCCTACGTGATAGCACAACCGCTTGATTAAGTATATGTGTGTTTCCAGTTTCAAGCAGCTCTTCATACAAATCCAACCCATTCTTTAAGGACTTTCAAGATTTTTTACACAAATCATACACTGTAAATGCACCTTCCCACGAGTCTTTCTCGCAGTCACAAGTTATTTCATTTAGAACGACATGTTGGTTCATTAGGCCTTTTAAGTTTGCTGTATTATTTACATTTGTGTCACGAGGCTGCCAATGGATGAAGTTAGCACAATACCAGTTCGATCCCATCGACTCTCTAGCTGACCTGGATTGATTCGAAGCACTTAATCAGCAACAACTTTCATTTTTATTTTTGTTTTGCTGTTCGCACATGGATCACTCCGTTGTATTTTGGTATGTTTACATAGTGGGGAAGGCGCTAGGCAAAAAAAAAATCATAGAAGTTATCTCTTTTTACGGCCAACATTCTTTCTATCCTGTTTTGACTGTATTCTTCATCTGCATGTTCAAATTTGGGATGTATTTGTCTTCGCGCATGCTGACACAGATGTCAGTATGTTAAGTCATACAACATATGCGTATGCATATATGATCCACAAACTCCCTATGAACGCAAAACTTACGTTTTTGACCTCCACAGTCCATCTACCTTTTAACCAATCGTTTCTAATTAGCTGCAAAATTCTATAGTTTTGTAATCCATCAGTAAGATACAGATATAAGAGTACCATTTCGTTTTGTTTATGCCTTAGTGACGAAAGTGTTTTTATTTTTCATATTTCTTTTAAGCAGAAGTAAGTATATATGTTTTTAATTTTATGTATGAGACCATGTTCTGTTGTACGCTTAAGGTGTACAAGATTTTGGAGTCATTTTACTAATAACGTAAAACGTTCTGTCTAAACTTGAACAGACCACCTATACCTTCCGACATTGTCTGCCTTCTAGATGAATGTGGGTCATACAATTTTCTTTAACTTTTGGTATTTACAAATGCGTCCATAGTATGACAAGTTGACTTCAAAAGGTAGCCTACAAAAAGAAATAACATATAAACTGGTTTTGATGTTAATGAAAGCTACAAAGGAATTATTAAAGAGTACGAATACAATCTTGAATATTTACGTCTTGCAATTGGTTCAGTTTTTATATTCTCAATATTCAAATGCATGAATAGAGAATTTGTGAATTAAATAATATAAGTTATTTATTAAAGCAAGTTAATAACTCAAAGTTTTTCAACACATAAAATACTTTTGGTCATAAATCCTGAATGCCTCTTTATGCGTTACTGTCACACACACACACACACACACACACACACACACACACACACACACACACACACACACACACAGAGTTTAAATTGTTCAATTTAAAAAACTACAACTCATACAAGCATTCAGATAAAAGCGCATTATGTATTGAGCTACATTTAGATCGTATTGATTGCAAAATCTGTGTGAAAATAAAGTACAAACAAGTTTTAAAAATTCATTTTATGATATACATTTAATTATGGGGACCACGATCTGGTCGAAAGGGTAATACGTTCGATTTCAGTAATTAGGGTTGTTTAGCGATAGACCTCTATCGGTTGGAAAGAGAACAGCTTATGCATGGTTTAATCATCTTGATAATATCAGCATAACACTGTACACTTAAATCGGGTTTGAACATTTTTGCAGAATTGTATAATTACCTTCTACACATTTCTCTTGTTTAGTAGTATTAAAATCTAACTTGCATAAAAATGATAAATCATTTGACAATGGAAAAAGAAAGTGCATTTTTAATTGATTGTCAATAATCTAATAATCAACAAAATGACACGACTATGTTTGATTGGCAAATAAATGAAACAAGCCAGAAAATACGAATTATTGGCAATATTCCCAGCCTAGGCAACACGTTGCCCATACCATATGGTACCACGTTCGCCAAGCAAGTAATCTACCTTATTTGCTTGAGTTGATCACGTGATTAATGTCAGTGGTATGCGTTTAACGAAAACGTCTGTTTACCAGAGACAGTCTTTATTTATAGAAAATATGAGGGTACAAACGATGACATTTATAGAAATTAATACGAATCATTAGCTGACGCTTGCAATTCAATGGGTAAAATAGACACGCAAATATTTAGAATCATGTTGACGTTTTAAAGAATGGGATTAATGGGATTCTAGGGTCATTCGTTTGTTACATAGATCTTTCCAAATATTCTGTTTAAAAGTCTATAGAAGAAAATTGGATACAAAATGAGTTAATCGAATCTTGAATGCACAGTAAAAATGTTGTTGATGACATTAAATGAATCTAGAATTACAGTGTTATGAAATGTATAAGTGTTGTTTATGACATAAATGTATCTGGAATGCACATCGCAAAACGATGTATGTGTTGTTTATGACATTAAATGAATCTGGAATGTACATTGCAAAACAATGTATGTGTTGTTTATGACATTAAATGAATCTGGAATGTACATTCTAAAACAATGTATGTGTTGTTTATGACATTAAATGAATCTGGAATGTACATTCTAAAACAATGTATGTGTTGTTTATGACATAAATGAATCTGGAATGTACTTTCTAAAACAATGTATGTGTTGTTTATGACATTAAATGAATCTGGAATGTACATTCTAAAACAATGTATGTGTTGTTTATGACATTGAATGAATCTGGAATGTACATTCTAAAACAATGTATGTGTTGTTTATGACATTGAATGAATCTGGAATGTACTTTCTAAAACAATGTATGTGTTGTTTATGACATTGAATGAATCTGGAATGTACATTCTAAAACAATGTATGTGTTGTTTATGACATTGAATGAATCTGGAATGTACATTCTAAAACAATGTATGTGTTGTTTATGACATTGAATGAATCTGGAATGTAGATTCTAAAACAATGTATGTGTTGTTTATGACATTAAATGAATCCGGAATGTACATTCTAAAACAATGTATGTGTTGTTTATGACATTGAATGAATCTGGAATGTAGATTCTAAAACAATGTATGTGTTGTTTATGACATTGAATGAATCTGGAATGTACATTCTAAAACAATGTATGTGTTGTTTATGACATTAAATGAATCTGGAATGTACATTCTAAAACAATGTATGTGTTGTTTATGACATTAAATGAATCTGGAATGTACATTCTAAAACAATGTATGTGTTGTTTATGACATTAAATGAATCTGGAATGTACATTCTAAAACAATGTATGTGTTGTTTATGACATTAAATGAATCTGGAATGTACATTCTAAAACAATGTATGTGTTGTTTATGACATAAATGAATCTGGAATGTACTTTCTAAAACAATGTATGTGTTGTTTATGACATTAAATGAATCTGGAATGTACATTCTAAAACAATGTATGTGTTGTTTATGACATTAAATGAATCTGGAATGTACATTCTAAAACAATGTATGTGTTGTTTATGACATTGAATGAATCTGGAATGTACATTCTAAAACAATGTATGTGTTTTTTATGACATTGAATGAATCTGGAATGTACATTCTAAAACAATGTATGTGTTGTTTATGACATTGAATGAATCTGGAATGTACATTCTAAAACAATGTATGTGTTGTTTATGACATTGAATGAATCTGGAATGTACATTCTAAAACAGTGTATGTGTTGTTTATGACATTGAATGAATCTGGAATGTAGATTCTAAAACAATGTATGTGTTGTTTATGACATTAAATGAATCCGGAATGTACATTCTAAAACAATGTATGTGTTGTTTATGACATTGAATGAATCTGGAATGTAGATTCTAAAACAATGTATGTGTTGTTTATGACATTGAATGAATCTGGAATGTACATTCTAAAACAATGTATGTGTTGTTTATGACATTAAATGAATCTGGAATGTACATTCTAAAACAATGTATGTGTTGTTTATGACATTAAATGAATCTGGAATGTACATTCTAAAACAATGTATGTGTTGTTTATGACATTAAATGAATCTGGAATGTACATTCTAAAACAATGTATGTGTTGTTTATGACATTGAATGAATCTGGAATGTACTTTCTAAAACAATGTATGTGTTGCTTATGCAGTGGATTTCCCTTTTCAGTTTAATAATACAGATATCAATGCTCACATGCATTTAATCTTTATCAAACTTTGTTAAACTTTGTCAACACCTTTAAACTTTGTTAAACTTTGTCAACATCTTTAAACTTTATTAAACTTTGTCAACACCTTTTAACTTTGTTAATCTTTGTCAACACCTTTAAACTTTGTTAAACTTTGTCAACACCTTTAAATTTTGTTAAACTTTGTCAACACCTTTAAACTTTGTTAAACTTTGTCAACACCTTTACAATTTGTTAATCTTTGTCAACACCTTTTAACTTTGTTAAACTTTGTCAACACCTTTAAACTTTGTTAAACTTTGTCAACACCTTTAAACTTTGATAAACTTTGTCAACACCTTTTAGCTTTGTTAATCTTTGTCAACACCTTTTAACTTTCTTAAACTTTGTCAACACCTTTAAACCTTGTTAAACTTTGTCAACACCTTTAAACTTTGTTAAACTTTGTCAACACCTTTTAACTTTGTTAATCTTTGTCAACAAATTTAAACTTTGTTAAACTTTGTCAACACCTTTAAACTTTGTCAACACCTTTAAAATTTGTTAATCTTTGTCAACACCTTTTAACTTTGTTAAACTTTGTCAACACTTGTTAACTTTATTAAACCTTGATGGAATTGCTTAGGAAATTTGCACCAGATTGCAAATTTCAAGCAGAGGACTATTGGGTATTTCATTTGCGTGCATAATAAATTTAAATACACCCTGATAGCTGTTGACATTACTTACAAAATAGCATATTTCAGCCCAGATAATGTGTTCCGGTGAATCTCCAAGTATATCTTTATCAATGCCATTCGTAAGAATCACGATATAATCAAAATCAGATATGCAGCAAGAAAACACGTCATCATCTGTCAGTAAGAAGGGTATTTCAGTTCTGTTAGAGACATAGATACAGTATCTTCTCTTTCTCTCTCTCTCTCTCTCTCTCTCTCTCTCTCTCTCTCCCTCTCTCTCTCTCTCTCTCTCTCTCTCTCTCTCTCTCTCTCTCTCTCTATATATATATATATATATATATATATATATATATATATATATATATATATATATATATATATAATTTAAATCTTAACTGCTATTTAGTTTTGACGATTCTAAATCAAAAATATACCATTATATTTTCTCAAGGTTAGTGTATGCTAAATGCTAGCTTCTGTACGTATTGTAAAGATTATCACCTATGAAAAATACAGATTCTGACTAGTATGGGAGATATTGGACTATCTTCTACAGCCATAAAAAGGATCATTAACCAAACATGGTTCTGATTGACACATGATAAGAAAGATATGGATTTTATGACCCTCTAACTCACGTACATTTTCATCTTTTCAATATTATCCATTTCACTTTTATATCAGTCGGTCATAAAATTTTACTTGTATTTTTAACGTAGTATTATTGTGCAGAAAGATTCGCTCTTCTGGTTGATTCTTCTGTCTTTGAAATTCAATATTTATAATCCCGCTTTTTGAAAACCTCAGACAAATTGTCACATCTAATTTGAATGCTAAAAGTGGAATGGAAGTGTTTACAGCAGGTGAGAAACATTAAACGCGAATATGAATATTTATTAGACGTAGAATTAATTTTCTAGCCATAAATCATTTCGTAAATAGAACTTCACCGGTATTACTATGCTAAATTCAGCAAACCAAAGATAAAGTATACGCTAAGCTATTCCCAAATAAATAATGCAAATCAAAAGCATAACAGTGTTATCACGTCAATTATTTTGCAAGGGAAATGTGTTACATAATTTATGTAATGTTTACGTAATACAAAATTTTAAAAGGAAACATATCCTCATTGGCCAAGTACCTAAAAATGCATTTAGTTTAAGCAATTTCAATGGAATTCTTATGTCCATATTCACCGCTAGGTGTCGACAAATTAGATGAAGAAACGTGCTGGTTCTGTCGTGAAATATGGAGGGAAGAAATATGCTATCAGCCGGGCTTTATATAGCTTATACATAGGGTTGATTCTATTGATAAAGTGTGGAATAATTTTAAAAAATATGCATACTTTTGAATGAGGACTCTTAACTTGTACCATAAGAGTATATCGGTAGCATTACCAAATTTAAATGACTAATTGACCATGAAAGTTTATAAGTTATAGGCTACGCTCGCTTATGAAAAGTGTAACCCTTTTGTTTGCATTGTCGTACAGTGGGACTAGCTACTTTACACGTGATAGTATATTTTTGAAAGGCTTCTCGTGTTTGCAAAGTCTGATATGTAGTTCACTTACCTAATATTAATGTTTGATGATTATGATATCACAGTTATTGGCCAGTATTGTCTGAAGTTTAATGTTCACTCTAAGAGTGAAGTCCTAGCTGAATATAGTGTTCTCCTCTAAGTGTTAAGACCTGGCTGAAGCTAGTGTTCCTCTCTAAGTGTGAAGAAGTCCTACTGATGCTAGTGTTCCCCTCTAAGTGTGAAGAAGTCCTGCTGATGCTAGTGTTCCCCTCTACGTGTGAAGACCTGGCTGAAGCTAGTGTTCCCCTCTAAGCATGAAGACCTGGCTGAAGCTAATGTTCCTCTCTAAGTGTGAAGACGAGGCTGAAGCTAGTGTTCCTCTCTAAGTGTGAAGAAGTCCTACTGATGCTAGTGTTCCCCTCTAAGTGTGAAGAAGTCCTGCTGATGCTAGTGTTCCCCTCTAAGTGTGAAGACCTGGCTGAAGCTAGTGTTCCCCTCTAAGTATGAAGACCTGGCTAAAGCTAGTGTTCCCCTCTAAGTGTGAAGACATGGCTAAAGCTAGTGTTCCCCTCTAAGTATGAAGACCTGGCTGAACCTAGTGTTCCCCTCTAAGTATGAAGATCTGGCTAAAGCTAGTGTTCCTCTCTAAGTGTGAAAACCTGGCTAAAGCTAGTGTTCCCTTCTAAGTGTGAAGACCTGGCTGAAGCTAGTGTTCCTCTCTAAGTGTGAAGACCTGGCTGAAACCAGTGTTCCTCTCTAAGTATGAAGACATGGCTGAAGCTAGTGTTCCTCTCTAAGTGTGAAGACCTGGCTGAAGCTAGTGTTCCTCTCTAAGTGTGAAGACATGGCTGAAGCTAGTGTTCCTCTCTAAGTGTGAAGAAGTTCTACTGATGCTAGTGTTCCCCTCTAAGTGTGAAGACATGGCTATAGTTAGTGTTCCCCTCTAAGTATGAAGACCTGGCTGAAGCTAGTGTTCCTCTCTAAGTATGAAGACATGGCTGAAGCTAGTGTTCCTCTCTAAGTGTGAAGACATGGCTGAAGCTAGTGTTCCTCTCTAAGTGTGAAGACATGGCTGAAGCTAGTGTTCCTCTCCAAGTGAAGAAGTCCTACTGATGCTAGTGTTCCCCTCTAAGTGTGAAGACATGGCTAAAGTTAGTGTTCCTCTCTAAGTATGAAGACCTGGCTGAAGCTAGTGTTCCTCTCTAAGTGTGAAGACCTGGCTGAAGCTAATGTTCCCCTCTAAGTGTGAAGACCTGGTTGAAGCTAGTGTTCCTCTCTATGTGTGAAGACCTGGTTGAAGCTAGTGTTCCTCTCTAAGTGTGAAGACCTGGCTGAAGCTAGTGTTCCTCTCTAAGTGTGAAGACCTGGCTGAAGCTAGTGTTCCTCTCTAAGTGTGAAGAAGTCCTACTGATGCTAGTGTTCCCCTCTAAGTGTGAAGACCTGTTCCTCTCTAAGTGTGAAGACCTGGCTGAAGCTAGTGTTTCTCTCTAAGTGTGAAGACCTGGCTGAAGTTAGTGTTCCTCTCTAAATGTGAAGAAGTCTTAGCAGAATTTAGTGTTCCCCTCTAGGTGTGAAGAAGTCCTGCTGAAGCTAGTACTCCTCTCTACGTGTGAAGTCCTGGCTGAAGCTAGTGTTCCTCTCTAAGTGTGATGTATTGGCTGAAGCTACTGTTCTTCCAAAAGCATGAAGTTCTGGCTGAAGTTTAATGTCCACCTCTAAAGGTGAAGTCCTGAATGGAGCTAGTGTTCCTACGTGTGAAGTCCTTACTAAAACTAGTGTTCCTCTCTACGTGTGAAGTCATGGCTAAAGCTGAGTGCTCTGCTCTGCATGGATATATGAACGGTCCTCTATGCATATCAATACTAATTCTTGGATGAAAATTGAAGTGATACTATAAATATAATTAAACACTCTATCAAATTAGGCAAAAGGAAAGTAAGCTAATGGTTTCAATACATATAAAATCAGCGAACAAAACAACGAAACTTATTTCTAATGAGGCAGTGTTCCCACGATAACTAAGAGATGATCTTGGTTCTTAATTCTCTGTTTAATTAACTAGTTCATACAGTTTGCAGATACTTGTTCATCAGTCCCACCAAAGAAAATGTTAGATTTTATCATTGTCACTAAAGCAACATGTCAAGAGCAAAAATGTTCATTCTGCCGCCATTTCTAACTGTACGGTATAACAACAGGATATAATTTATAACTGGAATTATGAACATTTAGTAATACAATCACACGAGTTGTGATCAATAATTGCAAAATAAGAAGATAGAAGACAATGTCACGTAAGAAACGATTTACCTCGACTTATGACTTACAACTACTTATGGCTATATTTCACCGTATGGTACAAAAAAGGAGAAACGTTTAACTTCGTTCTTGACCTTTGGGACCATGCATGAGAGAGCGACAAAATCTAATAAATTGCATATATAAACCAAAGTACAACGAGCAAATAGCAGTCTTATGTATGTATGTATGTATGTATGTATGTATGTATGTATGTATGTATGTATGTATGTATGTATGTATGTATGTATGTATGATGGATCGATGGATTGGTGAATCGATATATCCTTTCTCTTTATTCAGTTATTAGGGTTGTTATTTTACCAACTTTTTTTTAATAGACACAGTGTAGCAATACTACTACTACTACTACTACTACTGCTACTACTACTACTAATAATAATAATAATATTAATAAAAACAATAATAATAATGAGTTCATTGTATAGCACCTAATCTTTAGATGCTCTAAGCGCTTTATAACATATATCATGATATGACTGCCAAAAGCAGAAAACAAAACAAACATCATACAATTAGAAAATATAAAATTGCTGAAAATATTTACGGTTGGAAATATTATTAATTATTTTAGTTTGTTCTTGCAGTCGAAACGAGAAAAGGGATCACTGTGTCTTCGTGTCTAATTTCAATGGGCAATTCGTTCCACGTTGATGTGACCTAGTATGCAAGAGAAACTTGTCCATATGACGTCGAGTTCGTAGTGGGAATAATGAGTATACGATTGCCATAAGAGGAGAGTAAATATCTTACTGGCGTGTACACATATATATATTGGACTAGAGTCCGTCAGTGCAACATAGCACAGAGAACAAATGTTGTGTTTGATTCTGGATCAAATGGATAGCCAGCGCAGGCTGCAGAGAAGGGGTTGTGTGCTCTGATTGTGGTTTGAACTATTTGAAGTTTCTGGAGTAGATACTGAGACGAGTCAGAAAGAACTCGGTTACAATAGTCAAGTCTTGAAAGTACTAATGAAAGTACTAATGAATACGCAAGTGATTCAGTGGCATCAATTTAAAGATATTTGCGAATAGAACAGATGCGTCTCAGCTCGATATATGCAGCCCTGCATATGTTCATGACATGTTGGTGCAATGGGAGAATACTGTCCAGAGTAACACCTATGTTTCGTACTGACTTCGTGAATTTAATGTTGATGTTGCTGATATTTATTGTTTGAGGTAATTGATGTGAATGAGAAAGTCTTTGTGTTGTAATCAGAATTGCCTCGTCTATTGCATCATTCATCTGCAGCTTGTTACATGTCATCCATGATTTCACATCGGAAATGCACCTCTTCCCCTTGGATGGTAGCATGAATTTCAGTTGGGTGGGTAGAGTTGTATATTTGGGTGTCATCAGCGTACAATTGGTGAGACACTGGATGAGGATATATTACACTTGAGAGTTTCGGAGTGTATATAATGAAGCGAACAGGTCCAAAAACAGAACCATGTGAAAAAATACAACATAGATCAATTGGGCGAGAGTGTATTCCATTTGCAGATACAAGCTGTGTCCTGTTGCCTAAGTTGGACTTGAATCACTGTCAGGCTGTATTGTGAATGCCAAATACATGCTGGAGAAGTTGAAGTAATAAATCTTGGTTTATTGTGTCAAATGCTGCAGACAAATTAAGGAGAGTGAGGACTGTAATCTTTACACTATCCAAAGCAGAGAGAATGTCATTAACTACTTTCAGAAGAGCAGTTTCAGCACTGTGGCAAGAGCGATATGCAGACTGTTTATTATTAAAACGACTGTTTGAACTCAGATGAAATACAAGTTGGGTTAGAACAATATTTAATAAGATTTTGTATATGAACGAAGGATTAGAAACTGGGCGGTAGTTGTTTAAATCGTTATGATTCATTGTTGTTTTCTTCAGCAGAGGCTTTACAATGGCAGTTTTGAAAAATTATGGGAATTCACCGGATAAGAGAGATGTATTAATAACATCAGTTAGTGAAATCAATATTGGATCTAAGTACTCAAACAGCAGTGATGTTGGAATTGGATAAAGTTCACATGACTTTGGTGCACTATTCATTACGATTGTCCGTACTAAATCTATAGAGACAGGTTAAAATACTGCTAATGGTTTTCGCTGAAATTCTGTATCATAACTGTATGGTGACGACGAGTCAATTTAAATTGTGTTGTCCAGCTTATCTCTAATGGTTTATACCTTGTCACGGAAGAAATTTGCAAACAGGTCCGGAAGATCTACTGGAGAGAAGGTAGTTGGCAGCGGTATACATTTGTTCCTTGATATTAGTTTGTAATTTCGAAGAGCTATTTGCAGCTGGAACTCTCTATGATCTTATTACTGTAGTGGGATATTTTGGCTAAATGGATTATATGACATTCCTCTTAGCGGCTTGATAGATTTGTTTATGAATAGTGAGTCTGTTGGAAAGCCAAAGTCTCTTTTATCCGTGCGAAGCTGGTCATTAACTCTGCTAAACCACGGGGAACACTTTTGAATTCATACTCTGCACTTTGTGGCTGGGGCATGTTTTTCAAGCAATGATCTCAGGCAGTTATCGAGTTGTTCTGCTGTAGGAGGTAAGCAAATTCTTTGGTTTGTTTGGATGTCATGCATTAGTTAGGTTATATTTATCATACAGAGGTTTCTCAAATAGCAAATATAGGTGGAGGGTTAGTGACTGATACGTCTAGATGGCATATAATGCAGAGGTCATCTGATGAAAGTTCATGGTATACAATGGTGGAAAGTATAATATTATCATCAGGTCCATGAAGAATAAAGTCTAAAATGTGACCATGGTTTCGGGTGGGTTTGCTATCTGACTGTTTAAGGTTGAAAACGGGAATGGAATCTATGAGTTTTTATGTATATGTGTTCCCAGTACTGTCAACGTGAAGTTGAGATCTCCAAGAATGATCAGGTTGCCAACTATCGAATTTCTATACTCCAGGAGATTAGGAAACTGCTCCAAAACAAGAGATTCAGTCATCGTATTTTTTTTTCTACTAATAAGAGAGCGGTAGAGGCAGGAAAATATGGACTGACCTTTGTTCCAGAGTGAGTGTTGTTTGGACTAGGTCAAACGATGTGTGGCAGAAATTGAAGGTTGTGTTGTGTTTACGACATTTTATCATGGAATTCTTTGTGATGACAGCAATTCCACCTCCGTAAAAGTGGCAGGGGAACGACTTCATGGGGTAATCGGTTGGTAGTTAGATCAGCGCACATGGCCTCATCGCCTGATGTTTTTAGCCATGTTTCTGTCAGGAAGAAGATGTCGTATAAATTAACTATTCCTGTGCACTTTTCCGGTGGTCCTACTGATATGGCGTCGCAGTGGTATCTCTGTGATAGTTGATACAAAGGTCGACGATTTGATATGGATTTGTACCAGGTTATCTAAATTAACTGTCGAATCTTAAAATTATTTAGCCGGAAATGGCGAAAGGAGAAAACTGGAATTCATCTTCTTGTTATACGCCGACGAGCTTTGAATCAACTTTTCTTTTTTTCCCTTCCGTTTACATTTAAGTAATGATATATGGAGAGACAAGGAATGGTCATTTAAAGCAATTCATTCGGGTCTATAAAAGCATTAATGGGTTGCTAGTCGATTACGTTATGGCTGTTTATTCAAGAACAATGGACGTAGTAGTAGTGGAGCAAAACAGCTGAGACAAATTATAATTGTTCCAAAACAAAGCGATGAAGATACACAATATAATTGAATAGCCAAAGCATGATGAAACACAATAATGTAGTCAAAGATAGACAACAAGCACATATATCATGAAAAACAGCACACAAAAACGGAACAGCGGCTTGAAGCCGGTTCAATGATAGCGGTCATCTTTCTGGAAGCCATTTAGATCATAATATTCTTTTGTATGAGATCGTATAAATATTTGTACTGAGCAAAAGACGAAAAGTGTCTATGTCTTTGTATAATATTAAAATTTGAATAGAAGAGACGTGTCTGTAATGATGGTAAAATATTTGCACATTGGAATACAAGAAACATGTATGTTACGCATGATAGAATATGTGTACAGTTGAATAGAAGAAGCTTGTCTCTCTATTTCATGCTAGAATATTTGCACAGTGGACGAAACGTGTCTGTACGCAACGTAGAAACATTTGTACAGTGGAATAGAAGAAACGTGTCTGTACACAACGTATAAATTTGTGTACAGTGGAAAAGAAGAATCGTGCCTAAATCAGTGATACAAGATATATCAAGTACAATAGAATAATCATGCACATATTCAGGCTACATTCAATTTGTGTACAGAATAATTGTCAAAAACTTCTGTTTCCATGGCAGAATAGTTCCATATTCACTTTATCTCATTTAACATTTAAATTTAATGTGACCGATTTTACAAAAAATTCAAACCTGCCGTAAAGGTCACATCAATAAAGTAGTTAGTAATCTTCCAATACACAATTTATTCTTTTTTTTTTTAAACACCTAAGCAATAAACCATATATGAAGTGATTTCTATCTTCCCAAAATTGAGCTTATGGCAGATTGGACGGATTATTCATTATCTTGATGTTTGCATTGACAGCTCTGCCAACCATCTTTACTATATATATATATATATATATATATATATATATATATATATATATATATATATATATATATATATATACATACATACAGTTCATAATATTAACCTCTGATCTGTCATAAACAAATTATTTGATAGATGACCTTTCGGCACTTTCGTGAAACTGGACCCAAGTTTAATAATTTATTTCTCTAAATACCTGTACTGTTGTCTCACTGACAAGATCGTATAAAGCAAATCATTGAGACCTGTTGAAGGATGGAACATAAAGATGTATATCTATTTTAGCGAGGTATAAATGAAGGTACTTAAAGGTAACACAGCCTTCAATTAAGCCGAACATCAATTGAAATGACCCTTTGATAAGTAATGTATGAAACCGATAACCGATGGGTTCAATTAGGTTATACATTCCTTGGGCTAAACGTTTCACAGTTGCACATTACACTGATGGTAGAAATCATAAATTGCCAATAGGTAAGGACCATAAAGGATTTTCATGGGTCGGATAAGTAGTTTCTCCCGAGATTTTTTCTTTATTTATTTGTACGATCGTATTTAAAACATATCATATGCGACATAGCTTGAATACATTTTCTTGACGAAACAATTAGACTTATAAAAGGCTCGTGTCTTCATGAATTACCTAAAGCCTTATTCATTAAATGTTATGACAGTTTCTTATATATATATATATATATATATATATATATATATATATTAACTCAAAGTCATCCAATCAAATATACAAGAATTAAAAAATATCTTTGGCATGTAAATCCATGAGAACGTGAGAACGTATACCGTGGCAAAGAGTTGTTTTGGTATACAGAAAATTCTTTCACTTTACCAGCTTTGCTATGAATGCGAGACAAAGACATCCTAGCTATTACACTAAATGTCTTTGATGCTTCAAGAATGTTGCTTGCGGAAAGTGATTCAGATTAATGCTGGCATAATTAGGAGATGTCTATTAAGGCTTTAGCCGCAAAGCGAGCCCTGAATTTGCCAAAACAAAGACGAAATATGATCGTACTTTTCTCTGGATGCTTTGTTGTTTGGTAGGCGAGAAGCCGTATATATGTCAGGGACCACCAATTTTACACAGTTTTCAACTATACAGCAAATATTATAGTCCCTTTCTTTCATGACAGTTTATCAGATCTTATGTGATCATAGACAGTTAGGCCAGATCAAATAGCTCAAAATCGAGATCTTCTGTCTCAAAGGTATATTAAATGGGTCCAGTCATTACATTGGATTCATACTGTGACATACACATTTACAGAGTATTTCATAGTATTCAAGTTTTGCAAATGACCATTGTGCTTTATCACTATATGTCAGATCTTAACCAGAGCGTTTGAAACTGCAATGTTTTATTGCGACCTTTGTCATTAAGATTCGCTTTTTAAGGTTGATGATGATGGCCCCTTTCAGTATTTGGTACCTGTCTATTTGTAATTTTTCTTGATTCCTCTGTGTTTATGTAAATTTGTCTGGCGTTAAACATTATATTGTCGTTTCATTGTATAATAATTTAATAGTTGCGGTTTTCCGTATGTTGTGTACATATTGTTTTAAACGGAATACGTTTGCTGGTATATGTTTACATGAAAATTCCCATGTTGTTTTTGTGACATCGCTTATACACTTCATCTTCTGCTTTGCCTTATGTACAGGCGTTATGTGTATCTTTTATATTTTATTTTACTTTAGTCTTTTTAATATCTTCTTTGGATATCTGCCTGAGCAGGAGATTCCCATAAATTAGGAAACCCCGTCCAAGGAAGAATAATGGTGATATGTATTCAATATTAATGTTCCGTCAAAGTTTTTGGTAGTATTCTTTATATGTGGTATTACCGAAAGTTGTGATGGCACCCAATAATCGAAATTTGAATTGTTGAGTTTATGTTGAAATGAGGATATTGGTTTTAATTACTTGCACATTCTTTTAGCATTAGATATTTTTGGTTCTGTGCGCTGTATGTCCTACAATGTATCTGCCACATTGCATCGAGTGTAGTATGGAGCCCTACCGCCATTGAAACCCATTATTAGCCATGCCCCTGATTTCTTTGCACCAGATCCCATCTTCTCCTTTGTTCCTTTAATGTTTCCGTTGATGGCGCTCATTTTTGCTTGAGCATGTCTTGTTTGAGCTTATGTTAATATTGTTGTTTCCACTTCTGTTGGCCGTTATGTATCATTTAATTAGCATGACGCAGATTGGAGGATAGAACTGTATTCTTTCTTCAAGATCTTCCTCCTAATTTTTTTTGTCTTTCTCATCTTCAGAGGTGAGATCGATTGCATCATTTTCTTTATTATTTTGCTTATTTTTGTTTATTCTTGTCTACTTTTTCCTATTTCATAGTCAGGTATGTTTGGTTCTCTAGTGTTATTTCCTCTCAATGCATTATCAATATTCTTCTATTTCGTCTTCTTTGTCTCCCAATTTTAAAAATGATTATGTGTTATCTAAACGTTCTAAATCTTCTATTTTAGACCCATTTGATTCCGTTCATAATCTTCATTTTCTTTCTTTTTAAGTTTAAATGTCCAGATCGTTAGCTATGAGAACAGCATTTATTCTGCTCGGTTCCGTAGTTTCTAATCGTACTCGGTATTGCCGTATTTGGAATATTTCGGTCCAAATTGCATTCTCTGTACCTGCATTTTATACGAAAGTCAAACATATACAGAAAGTTTGGTTATGCTTATCCTTTTCCACTACAAAAGTTCGCATTATCCGAACCGCATTACCGGGAAGTCTTATGTATATGTGGAAAGCTCTTATCCAATATATTTTGTATATCCTTCATGGGTATCTCAAATGGTAAGCTCGTGAAGTGTATTTCAATATATATCCGGGTTATCCCTCTTGCTCATGCAAGGGCAATCATGGGCTATTTTCCATTAAATTATTATGGGGTCAGGAGAGAGGATCTGAATGAAGGAAATACTGAACGTTTTGCTTGCTTTTTCCAGTGAAAAGCATGAATGGGAACAAACAACACTAGTTTGGTAATTTCACTAAGGAAGACCCAAAATGGATACAACGCGAAGAATTTGGTTATTTTACCGAGGAAGACCCTGATTAAAAGAATTAAGTTTAATTATTTTACCCAATAAGACTCTGAATAGTTTTTTTTTTTGTAACAAGTAAGATACTGAATGTAGGAAGACTGTTTGTGTGTTATCGAAGAAGACCCTAAACGGAGGCAACGCTGATAGTTTGGTTATTGTACTGAGAACATTCCTGAATAAAAAGCTTGGATATTTAACCAAATAAAAAAGACACTGCATTGAGATAACACATTTTCATAATCTAATCTAACCCAGAATAAAGCAAACGTTGATAGTTGAGATATTCTACCGTTGGAGACCCTAAATGAAGGTAACCCTGACTCTTGAAGGTAGGGAAAAGGAAGACCCTCAATAAACGAGTGCTGATAGTTTTATTATTGTAGCAAAACAAACCCCCAACAACATGAATGAAGGAAACACTGATGGTTTCAGGAAAGACCCTGTAAGGAACCAACACCATAACTGTGGTATTTTCACTGCGAAAGACCATAAATAGAGACAACAGTGATAGCATGTCTACTATCCTCCATGAAAACAATGAATGGAGGCAACAGTTCGATCATTTTTAGGAAGACATTACTTAGCAGGAACATTGGCAATTTAGTTATTGTGCCAAAGAATTTACTAAATGAAAGTAACGAAGTTACATTTGTTGTTTACCGGGAAAGACTCTGAACTGAGGCCACAGTAATAATTTGTTTCTTTCACTGAAGAGAACCATGAATGGACGAAGCTCCCGAATTTCGACAACACTGATAGTTTATTTATTATACAGAGAAAAAAGAAGCCAGTGAAGGCAATATTGTTTAGTTTGTTTATTTTTCACTAAGGAAGACCATGAATGGCGGCAACACTGATGGATTTTTTTATACTAGCATGTTTTTTGTGCAGTTTGTTAAAAAAAATCAAACGTTTGTGAACTTCTGTTAATTATTTAGGCCACAGATTACAGTCTTGATATACGGTACTCTTAATTAATCCATCTGTTCAGTTCATATGTGTTCGTTAAAGTGCAATAATATTGTAGAGGTTCAAAACGCATAGGTAATATTTAACCTTCAGCCTTTTGGGATAGCAATGCATGTTGTAGACATGATCATAATTCTTTATCTTCATTTATCATAGATTTGTACATATAAATGTCTCTTCAATATCGTTTCTAATTTTCGTTTAAATGGTGCAATTTAGAAATCCGATTTAGTATGGCATAGCCATCTCGTTCATAATTGCAAATATTGTTGGTCTATTAGTCTATAATTATTGTAAATGATTCTCTCTGACAGTGATCACTACTGTCACGAAATAACCGTGAAAGCCACTTAGTGAAAGGTTTTCATGCAGATTTGAAAACAAAAACAGTCATACAGCATCAGCAACCCGTTTGCATCGATTTCTTTGCTGCTTTTCTTGCATGATCATACGCATTAATTCGTATTGGACTTTAATTGCTGTGTTTGTTCTTTCATGGAAGGAAATGAATTTTTCCATGATGTATTGTTTAGTCATATGTTAAAGACCCTCTCTGGAGAATGTTCTTTATTGTACTTCTGACTGAAAATGTGTTTTTTCTTTAGAAAAGGCGAAAACATAATTGCGTTTATATATACACATACATGCATACATATATACATACATACATACATACATACATACATACATACATACATACATACATACATACATACATACATACATACATGCATACAATCAAGTTATTAATACTGGTGCGAATAATGCGAATAATGATCAAAACAATAAACTGTATGTTTTTCGACTCTCACAATCATCATACAACATTTTTGCGATTTGACTTCTACATTATTTCCACATATACAAGATTCATACGGATATAACATTAAATTATTACAATGCCTAAAGTAAAAAAAAATATTATAGTGATCATACTTTTATATAAACTTTATTAGAGTTATCATACGTTTATATAAATTTTATTTGTCATCAGACTTGTATATAAATTTTATTAGATTTATCATACTTTTATATAAATTTTATTAGAGTTATATTTTTATATAAACTTTATTAGAGGTATCATACTTGTATATAAACTTTATTATAGTGGTCATACTTTTATATAAATTCTATTAGAGTTATCATACTTTCATGTAATTTTTATTAGAGCATTTTGATGGTCAGGATATGCATTATAGGCGGTCATTCTTGCCATAAATTCCATGAAATCCAATCAGAAGGTTGAAGGTTTCTTAGCGGTGTCAGGAGTAAGTTGTGTATTGACTAAGGACTACTGCAGTAGAAACAAAATGAGTCTTTGTATTTGTAGACAGCATCACACACACACACACGCGCACGCACGCACCCGCGCGCGTATAATATTTTGCCGTTAATTTTTTTTCTGTATTTTTATTACTTCTTTTAATCTTTTCCCCACTTTTGAGTATATTGGTACTATTCAAAGTTTGATACAATCCATACTTAAACGTGGGAACTTCAACGAACAGTAATGCATCCTCTACTCAAAACACAAGAACGGCAAGAACGGTAATATATTGTCTATTCAGAACACAAGCACAGTATTGCACCCTCTATTCAGAACGGCAAGAACATTAATTTATCCCCTATCCAGTACACAAGAATGGCAATGTATCCACTATTCAGAACACGTTTTAAAGAATGTTGCTCCTGAAAAACTTTTTTACATTATGAAAACAAAACTGCATGTACATTTTGGTTGTGACCAATTTTGAGGAATAAGCTTCTCGTTTCATTAGCAAAAAAAGTGTATCTAAAGAAGCACGTCGAATTTAAGATCCAATCGTTGTTTTCTAGTATACTTATATACAACAATCAGCCATTTCCGCAGTTACATGCAATACAATTGTTCGAAATGTGCGGAGTTGCACTTAGATTTGCTAACTGGCTTCCACCGGGTAAGCGTCTGTACTTAGAAGAACAGGATGTTATAGTGTTTTGTTGCAATCTTTTCCTGTATGTAGGTTCACGGAGTTTGTCAGCAAAACTGATGATGGGAGGAACGCGGTTGTACACGGACATTTTTTGTGCACACGTGGAAGGAACATACATTTCTGGTAGAGAAGATGCATGTAATAAACTGGTTAATGCTGCCACATGGATATGTGATTAGAGAGTATTTATGAATGCTTGTTTTAAAGTTTACATCTGTATAAAGTGTTACATTCGATTCTTGATTAGAAAGTGTAGAATTGATTATCATATTTAGAGATCCAGGATTGAGAGTCTCTCCTTCCACCAATGGTGAGTTCATATAACTAAAATGTTGTCATTTATCGTTCAATCTTACATATATTATCCATTTAATGTTGCTGCTGTTGTTGTAGTTTTTTTTGTTTGTTGTTTGAGGGTTTAACGCCATTTTTCAGCACACGATAGGCTATACAAGGCGGGCAGTATTATTAGTGGTGGAAGAACCCGGAAAAAAACCCAGAAAGAACCACCGACCCACGAGAAGCTACTGGCAAGCTTTCTCACATAACTACATTAGCCGAATCTGAGACTCGAACCCATGCAGACAGAGGCGAGATGGCAGTGATCCGTAATGGAGAGCGCTTTAGACCACTCGGCCACTCGGGGCCCCTCGTTGTAGGGTTTAACGCCATTTTTTCAGCATATGATAAGCTATACATGGCGGCCAGTATTAATGGTGGAGGAAGAACCTGGGAAAACCACAGTTAAGAATCACCGAACCGCGAGTAGCTACTGGCAAGCTTTCTCACATACCCACATTAGCCGATTTTTTAATAATTTTTTGGTTAACCAAAAAAGGTCTCGTAACATTTAGTATGTCTCGTTTTTTTACATAATAATAATGATAAACTATATTTGCTGAGACAGTGATAATGAGCTAAATAACTTGGGAAAATAATTATTGAGCTGATACGATTGGAAGGTTATGATGAATAGCTAGATAGCATGGAGGATACTGAACAGCTAAATTGCATTAAACGGTAATTAAGAGTTAGTTAACATGTGACAGTAATGAATAGCTAGTTAGCATGGAGGAAATGGAATAGATAAATAGCATTAAACGGTAATAAATAGCTAGATAACATGTGACAGTAATGAATAGCTAGTTAGCATAGAGGAAATGGAATAGATAAATAGCATTAAACGGTAATAAATAGCTAGATAACATGTGACAGTAATAAATAGCTAGTTAGCATAGAGGAAATGGAATAGATAAATAGCATTAAATGGTAATAAATAGCTAGATAATATGTGACAGTAATGAATAGCTAGTTAGCATAGAGGAAGTTAAATAGCTAAATATTATTCAACGGTAATTAATAGTTAGATAGCATGTGACAGTAATGACTAGCTAGACATCTTTAGGCAGCAATGAACAGCCAAATAACATGGTAAAGTTATGAACAACTAAATATCATGGGGCAGTAATAATGAGATTAATAGCAAAGAACAGACATGCACACCTGAACAACATGGAACAGTAATAAGAAGCTAAACAGCATGAGACAGTAACGATTAGCTGAAAAGATTGGGACAATATTGAGAAGCTAAATAGTACGGGACAATAGTGATAAGCAAAATAACATGGGACAGTAACGATGGGCTAACAAATGGGGTAGTAACGAGAAGGCAAATAGCATGAAACAATAATAAGAAGCTAAATAGCATGAGACAGTAACCATGGGCTACACAGCATGGGACAGTAATGAGAAGCTAAATAGCATGGGACAGTAACGGCTGGCTGAAAAGCATGGGACAGTAATGGGAAGCTAAATAGCATGGGACAATAAGAAGAAGCTTAATAGCATGGGACAGCAATGATGGGCTAAAAAGCATGGGACAGTAATGGTAAGCTAAATAGCATGGGACAATAATAAGAAACTTAATAGCATGGGACAGTAATGATGGGCTAAAAAGCATGGGACAGTAATGAGAAGATAAAAAAACATGGGACAGTAACGATGGGACAAATAACATAGGGCAGTAATGAGAAGCAAAATAGCATGGGACAATAATGAGAAGCTAAATAGCTTGATAAATTAACGATAAGCTAAATAGCATGGAACAGGAACAAAGTTACCATTTCTATTTTCATTACCGGGACGTCGACGAAATATATAATATTTTTTGGACACAGACAATAGTGTATTGCCACAGATGAACGCAGATAAACTATATACATGGCTGACCTATATTAGTGTGCTTGGCTCAGATGAACTACATAACATTTTTTGGAATCAGATTACCTATGTAACCGTGCTGTCTTTCACTTAGTCGCAGAATTATGCCCGAAGAGATAAATTTAGACAAGAACGTTAATGTCGAAACCGATTTCTGTATTCGATATAAGACGCAATTATTCACCGGTCTTTTGTCTTCTTACTCAATCTACGACGACAAAAGTATACTTTTAGAGAAAATTTCCACCTACATGTAGGTTATTAACTGTATTGAAACTAATCAGCGAAACGTTAATTGCCAAACAGTTTGCGATCGAGAGAATTTAAGCGTGTTATAAGGGGCCATTTGATAATATTATCAGACAAGTACCGCATATAATCAACAATCGGATTGGTCCAACTGTTTCCAAACGGAATATTTCTTACCAAAACGTTGTTCATCAAAGAAGTAATCAGTGAGAAAATTGTGCCTCTGTCTCGTTTGTTTGAGTGCGATCGCAATTTTGAAATACTTCTTAACCTAGAGTCAGCCTTTGTTGCTTTATAATTCAATTTGCTCTTGAAAGCAATTTTGTGCAACGAGCTTTGAGTTTTAGTGGCCTTTTAGAGACGTGTGGATGTTTCATCAGATGGAAGAGGTATAAGAGAAAAAGATATATTCTGCATTACTTACAGCTGTTTCTATATGCAAAAATGTTTATTTATTTTGCCAATGTCTGGACTTCAACTGTTTCCTAGGAAACATGTTTATTTATTTTGCCAATGTCTGGACTTCAACTGTTTCCTAGGAAACATGTTGATTTATTTTGCGAATGTCTGGATCTCAAGTATTTCCTAGGAAACATGTTGATTTATTTTGCCAATGTCTGAACCTCAACTATTTCCTAGGAAACATGTTGATTTCTTTTTCCAATGTCTGGACTTCAACTGTTTCCTAGGAAACACGTTGATTTATTTTGCCAATGTTTGGCTATTGTTGCTTTGGGAACATTTTGATTTTATTTTGTCAATGTCTGGACCTATATTGTTGATATGGATACATTTTAACTTTTTTTGTAAATATCGGGACTTTTATTACTGCTATGGAAACATTATGGTTAAATTTTACAATGTCTTGGGCTCTATTCATTCTTTGAAAACATCAGTTTATTTTGTCGATATCTGGTCCTCTGTTGTTCCTATGGAAATATTTTGATTTGCTTTGTCGATGTCAGGGGCTATTGATGTTATGAAAGGTATTAACTTGTTTTGTCGATTTCTGGGCTTCCATTGATGCAAGTTAAATTAAACTACATGAGTAAGATACAGAATAAAAAAAATGATACAATTACAAAATGATCAAATTATGTCAAAAGCTTTAAACTTGTGACGATTTACCAGTATGCCCTTGCTGAGACATGACTGATCCTTAACTGCAAGTCGTTCTGACTTTAAATAAACATATAATGTGGGTTTAATCTTATTTTTTAAAATTGCGGTTTCAGACCGTTTGATTTATGAAATTCATTCTAACTTTTAATAAACATAACTACTGAATATAAAGTTGTTTTAAATTTTAATTTTTAAAATTGCAGTTTCAGACAGTTTGATTTGCAAAGGGTATGAAAGTCATTCTGACTTTAAATAAACATAACTACTGCATAGAAAGTGGTTTTAATTATTTTTTTTAATTGTAGTCTTAGACAGTTTGATTTGCAAAAGACATGATGTTCCCATATAAAAAATGAAATTTTCCAACATAATGCCATATTTACGCTGAGATTAAAAGAGTAAATCAAGGACTTATTTGTTTTAAGACATTGACAATTCTCATCCAAAGGATGCAAAGTAGACTAACGTTAAATTTTATTTAGCATACGATATAATAACGAGAAACTATTCTTTAAAACTGCTTTGTGAATTTCCTTTTAAAAACAAATATTAGATAACGGTTATCGATGGTATTATTTCAACGTTTTCATTAATAAGAAACAGAAGCAAATGGTGAAAATATTACTTTGGATAAATCCAATTGCGATAAATAAGGAACATCATTTAGAATTACTTTAGAAACTATTCTTTCATAGCAAATTCACTATCATTATGATGTAAATGGAACATTATTTTGAGTATTATTTTGAGTATTATTTTGAGTATTATTTTGAGTATTATTTTGAGTAAGACGACCAGTTTTTAAATGTGTTAAATCGGTTTGAAGAAGTCAATAGAAATGAAGGAGAAGTAGTAAAAAAAATGAACAGGACATACTTATTAGATAAACGCGTTGATCCCGAGTTGCTGTAATTTCATCGTCCTGAGAGTCGTAAAAATCATTTCTAATACTTAGAGTACATTACACTGTTAATTACATGACAACATACAGTCAGTCGCTAATTAGTTATAACAGAAGTGATTCTCTCTTCATTAACATTTAACTTGTATGTATGTATGTATGTATGTATGTATGTATGTATGTATGTATGTATGTATGTATGTATGTATGTATGTATGTATGTATGTATGTATGTATGTATGTATGTATGTATGTATGTATTCACCTATATCGAGTTTGATTATGTGTTCAGAGCTTTTACAAGTTGTTTGTTTATTTACCGCTGAACTCAGTCTCCTATGTAAATATTTTATATTGCAGTGGTAACTGACGTGTTCATAGAAATTTATATTGACAGTCTAAAATGATGTCTACGTTGCATTTGAGCTCGTTCATAATAAACGGGGCTAATTTATACGTAAACCATCCCAAACCCAAACACTGGGGGGGGGGGGGGGTGGGTGGGCGGGGTGACGGTGTGGTGTGGTGTGTTGACAGCCCTACTAAGGGCCCTAACTTAATAAATCAATCAACGTTTTATTTTGAGAACCCCAGAAAGTTTATTCAAGGGGATCCCAGATTTTAGAAGTTTTGTTGTGGATGTGTGTGGTAGAATTCACGCTACGCCACTAAAGTAATTTTTGAGATGAATTCCAATATAACTCGATTGGCATTATTATGAAGCTGGGACTGAGAAGTCAAAATATTATTACTGACATTTGATCAATAATTCAACTTGATGTGTGATTTACAAAGACATAACAATGTTTGGGTTTGGGATGATTTACGCATGATAAGTCATACCTATATTTAAAATGTAAATCACACAAACACCAATGTTATGTCTTTGATATGACTCGGCCGGGGCTTCGAACACACGACTTCCCGCATCCGGAACGGACGCTCTAACCATTCGGCCACCGAATTAAATTTGGTTTTTGTTGTGCAACTATTTTAAAGCAGAAATTATTTCAGTGATGTGTGTTTTTGCCTTCTTTACGTAAGCTCTAAAATATTGTCAGTAATATCGCATCGATGTCTGCAGTGTGACAGATTATAGTGATGTCTAGCACTGGGACATCATGCTGCAAAAAATATAGCATCATGTTCCACCCAGTCACATTATCCTGACACAAAGTCGACCAGTTCTATCAATAACTTCTTAATGCTGAGCGCCAAGCAAGGCAGCTGCAAGTGCCGTTTTTATACTTCTTGGTATGACTCCGCCAAGGTTCTAACCCGCGACCTCCCGCATCTGAGGCGGACGCTCTAACCACTATGCCACCGGAACAAAAGATGCAAAATTTATTTCAAAACAAATTAACTGTAAGATCTTCGTGTGTTATGTAGTTAAGGTGAAGTTGGCGATGGCCGCTTTATAACTTTCCAAACGGGGAACATAGAATGATAGCTTCTTTCAAAAAATCGACTAACAAAGCATGTGTATTGGTCTAGCATGCATTATTGCTATGTGCAGTTGACCATAGGGTACAACCTTGTTGTCGGAGTTCTGCAGTAAACGAAGGATATCGTTTTTGTTCGAGGAATTGTTAGATTTAATTGCCATATTTTGTTTGATGTTCTTGCCACGAGACGAACCTTGCTTTGCAGGAAGATGCGTGTTTTCAGGGAAGCGTGTGCAATTTTACCACGGAGGGAAATCAAACGTGAGATCTGTAACAGTCGCGGCACGTGTTTGAATCTTCGCCGAATGGATGTAATAGTAGTCCCCCACCTCATGTAGTTAATGTTTAAGAGACGCGCGATACTTAATGAGGAATTTATTTTTGCTTTCAATAAAGCATGATACATACATATTCTGAATGATTAGTATTTCCAAGTATGTACAAACACTAACTAAATGAGTCCTGGCATCTTTAAAACTATATATATATATATATATATATATATATATATATATATATATATATATATATATATATATATATATATATATATATATATATATTATAATAATAACAAAAATAATAATAATACTTATAATAAATAACAACAACAATAATAAAAATGACTTTGTAGAGCGCCTAATCTTTAGAAGCTCTAAGCGCTTTACAACATTAGATAACATCTATAATATTAAAAAAAATAATTTTGCCCACCTTTTCAAGGATATATTTAAAAGAATTGTTAAAATGGTCGACTTTTACTTCAATAGTTTATAGACAAGTAGCCATTACATCACTAGTTAATAGACAAGTGTTCAGTACTTCAGTAGTTCACAGACAAGTGCTCAGTACTTCGGTAGTTCACAGACAAGTGCTCAGTACTTCAGTAGTTCACAGACAAGTGCTTAGTACTTCAGTAGTTCACAGACAAGTGCTTAGTACTTCAGTAGTTCACAGACAAGTGCGTAGTACTTCAGTAGTTCACAGACAAGTGCTTAGTACTTCAGTAGTTCACAGACAAGTGCTCAGTACTTCGGTAGTTCACAAACAAGTGCTTAGTACTTCAGTAGTTCACAGACAAGTGATCAGTACTTCGGTAGTTCACAGACAAGTGCTTAGTACTTCAGTAGTTCACAGACAAGTGCGTAGTACTTCAGTAGTTCACAGACAAGTGCCATGTACATCAGTAGTTTACAATAGTGGTCAGTATCTCACAAACAAGTCTTTTATGTTTCAATAGTTCACAAACATGTTCCTTGTACGTCAATAGCACACACGGAAGTTCCCTATATAACAACGGTTTACCAACATGTGCCCTATAAGTTCTATGTATAACAAACGGTTACCAACATGTGCCCTGTAAGTTCTCTAAATAATAAACGGTTACCAACATGTGCCCTGTAAGTTCTCTAAATAATAAACGGTTACCAACAAGTGCCCTGTAAATTCTCTAAATAATAAACGGTTACCAACATGTGAACTATAAGTTCTCTAAATAATAAACGGTTACCAACATGTGCCCTGTAAGTTCTCTAAATAATAAACGGTTACCAACAAGTGCCCTGTAAGTTCTCTAAATAATAAACGGTTACCAACAAGTGCCCTGTAAGTTCTCTAAATAATAAACGGTTACCAACATGTGAACTATAAGTTCTCTAAATAATAAACGGTTACCAACATGTGCCCTGTAAGTTCTCTAATAAACGGTTACCAACAAGTGTCCAATAATTTCTCTAAATAATAAACGGTTACCAACATGTGTCCTATAAGTTCTCTAAATAACAAACGGTTTATCAACATGTGCCCTATAAGTTCTCAATATACACCGGTTTAACAACATGTGCCCTGTAAGTTCCCTATATCATAAACGGTTACCAACATGTGCCCTATAAGTTCTCTATATAACAAATGGTTACCAATATGTGCCCTGTAAGTTCTCTAAATAACAAACGCCTAACCAACATGTATTAACAAACGGTTTACAAACATATGTCCCATAAGTTCTCTAAATAACAAACGGTTACCAACATGTGTCTTATAAATTCTCTATATAACAAACGGTTACCAACATGTGCCTATAAGTTCTCTATATAACAAATGGTTACCAACATGTGATTATAAGTTCTCTAAATAACAAACGGTTACCAACATGTTCCCTGTAGGTTCTCTATATAACAAACGGTTACCAACATGTATCCTATAAGTTCCCTGGATAACAAACGGTTTACCAATATGTGCCCTGTAAGTTCTCTAAATAATAAACGGTTACCAACAAGTGCCCTGTAAGTTCTCTAAATAATAAACGGTTACCAACAAGTGTCCTAAAAGTTCTCTAAATAATAAACGGTTACCAACATGTGCCCTGTAAGTTCTCTAAATAATAAACGGTTACCAACAAGTGTCCAATAATTTCTCTAAATAATAAACGGTTACCAACATGTGTCCTATAAGTTCTCTAAATAACAAACGGTTTATCAGCATGTGCCCTATAACTTCTCAATATACACCGGTTTAACAACATGTGCCCTGTAAGTTCCCTATATCATAAACGGTTACCAACATGTGCCCTATAAGTTCTCTATATAACAAATGGTTACCAATATGTGCCCTGTAAGTTCTCTAAATAACAAACGCCTAACCAACATGTATTAACAAACGGTTTACCAACATATGTCCCACAAGTTCTCTAAATAACAAACGGTTACCAACATGTGTCCTATAAATTCTCTATATAACAAACGGTTACCAACATGTGCCTATAAGTTCTCTATATAACAAACGGTTACCAACATGTGATTATAAGTTCTCTAAATAACAAACGGTTACCAACATGTTCCCTGTAGGTTCTCTATATAACAAACGGTTACCAACATGTATCCTATAAGTTCCCTAGATAACAAACGGTTTACCAATATGTGCCTATAAGTTCCCTATATAACAAACGATTTACCAACATGTGCCTTATAAGTTCCCTATATAAGAAACGGTTACCAACATGTGCCCTGTAGGTTCTCTATATAACAAACCGTTTACCAACATGTGCCCTGTAAGTTCTCTATATAACAAACGGTTTACCAACATGTGCCTATAAGTTCCCTATATAACAAACGCTTACCAACATGTGCCCTATACGTTCTCTATATAACAAACGGTTACCAACATGTGCCCTATAAGTTCTCTAAATAACAAACGGCTTACCAACATGTGCCCTGTAAGTTATCTATATAACAAACGGTTACCAACATGTGCCTATAAGTTCCCTATATAACAAACGGTTTACCAACATGTGCCTATAAGTTCCCTATATAACAAACGGTTACCAACATGTGCCCTGTAAGTTCTCTATATAACAAACCGTTTATCAACATGTGCCCTATAAGTTCCCTATATAACAAACGGTTACCAACATGTGCCCTATGTCAGAAGTTTGCGAAATTGTGCCATTGTACGTCAGTAGTTAACATACAAGTGCCCTATACTTCAACAGTTCACAAAACAAACCTTTTACTTCAATAGTTCATAAATATGTGCCATATACGTCAAGCAACCACTTTCGAAGAAATACCAAACATATATGAATCCGCAGATTTAATACCACAATGACGATGTGTGAATGTAACCACTCGAATGTAACATGTCATTACGTTCATGGAAATCTTACGATGGGCATCAAATTAAAACCGTTGGATGCTATTATTTGAACTGGAGGAATCCCTATTATTGGCCCTTCTTTTGTGCATCAAGCATGTATATTGGTTTAATATCAGGATTTATATTAATATAATACGCAAATATGTTTATTTAGATCACGGTTTTGGACTTTCCTAAGTGAATTTTACAGGCAATGGCTTTGATTTTGTAAACATCAGTATCATTCTAGAAGGTTATTTTCCATTAGATAATGTGTTTGTTTATTATAGAAAATTTGAATTATGACCTTACGTCAATTAAAGAACGATATAATCTTGTAATTGTGAGGACTTGGTCATTCATACTTTAGCATCTAGCACTGTAAAGTTGTATTATGTTGTGACCAGTTTGGTTCATTTTCTTCAAATTACGAATTTAAGTGATTAGTTTCTCTGGAAATACAAACGTGCTCTGATAAAATTCTTGGATACAGACTTCACTGGAATTACGTATATGTGATTCAACAAATGACTTTTGGCACATCAACACTTTAATAGCTATCACAGATACATCATCCACTTCAACTTTTGGGATTGTTTCTGGACATGTGCTAAATTTTATTCAGGACTTTAAATTACCCAAACTTGTGTCTGTACTTCTTGGATTTTTTTAGGACTTTAATTCGCAATGCCGAAAGGTTTCTCTTCTTCTCATTTTCACTTTGTTTTCTAGGAAAATAAATATATTTGTAAAGTTTTACAAAAGTTGATTTTCTCTCTTTTCTGTAACGAATTTTAAGAGTAAACACTCGTAACAGTATAAAACTGATTTAAAGTGTAACAAATATTTTGTTCCTGTTTCTATCAGACTCCTTTCCTTTCGGTCACCAGTACGTTCAGATGAATCGAATTTACATATTTTGTTTTAATATTTAACCAGTTCGTTACTGAATCAAAACTGCTTTAACAAATTGAACTAGTATTGTTTGTGTGTCTTATTTATTTCACGTTTTGTATTGGACATGTATAGTTTGTACCTGTATTACACTCCCATTTAATCTTACATGCCTGATCTGGCTTTCGATACAGAGTTTCGATACGTATTTCGGTATCATACACCTAGACTCAAACTACTTAGTTTCATTCTTTGACGTCATCGCGTATACATTTTTAGACTAATTGAATTGAGCTCTAATAAATCCCAATTCGTTTTTAAATTATATTCTTATAGAAAAACTAAAAATATTTAAAAAAGCGTTAAATAAGTACAAAACATGATTCGTTTTTTTTTCTTCTTTCTTCTTCTTGTTCTAATTATGGGGAAAGAACTCATTTGATGTGGCTTATGAAAACGTATCGTCATGAAGGCCTCGACGTATCCCTACGCTATATCAATGTGCCGGCACATAAAAATAACCAATAGGTCATATCCCAATGTCTCCGTCTCTATCTTGTTCCGTATCTAATTTTACACCCCAGTTCTATATGGTTTTTACTTTCCACGTATTCATGTTTTCATTATTGTTATTGTTAACACTTATTCGCTGTATTAATAATGTATAATTAAAACAAATTGCAAAATAAAACATGTAGGTGACATGGATTCTATTATCATCATGTTTCCTTTTTATAGGAATGCTAGGATAATGGCTTGCATCTAAATCGTGAAAAAATTACTACTCTTTTATTCCGGCCATATTTAATGTACGTAACGTAATACGTTGAAACCATTTTTGCATTATCGGCATACTCTAATTTTAAAAAATGACTGCATTATCGTAACTAAAAAAGATGTTACTTTTGATAATAATAATTTCATTCAAATTCAATATTGTGTAGAAAGCTCACTCTTGATTCTATACCAAACAAGTTTTTATCTTTCAGAAAATAACCTCCCCCTTGCATGAGACATGAAAGGGGAATATTTATCGCGGAAAATTGAAATATGTTTTGTAATTGGAGGTAATTGGGAAGAGATATATAAATTGTTGCAGACAATACGCTCTTTGACAGCTAGGAGAGTTGTGTGGTTCAGTTCTGCAAAATTTAACAAGGTAATGACGAGATAATTAATTCAATGATTAGACCGACAAAACAGTTTTGGTTTTATTTCACTTATGTTTCTGTTAGAGTTCATATCATAATTATTGACCGTTTCAAAAGCTTTTTCTTGAAAAAAATTCCTTTCCAACGTATCACAACATATCATGTATATCGTCAATGGATCACAAATGAAACATATCGGTAATGTATCACAAATCAAATAGATCGGTCAGGTATCCAAAATCAAACATATCGGCAATGTATCACAAATCAAATAGATCGGTCAGGTATCCAAAATCAAATATATCGATAATGCATCACAAATCAAATAGATCGGTCAGGTATCCAAAATCAAATATATCGATAATGCATCACGAATCAAATATATCGGTAACGTTTATCACAGAAAACAACAAATTTTGAAACTTTTTCACTCATACTGAGAATATTTGTTTCTAAATATTTATTTTTTTGTTTAACAATATTTTTAAAAAGTTACTGCGTTGAATTAAATATCAAATTACACTATTACGGCCATGAAGTAAATATCCTAACACACCAGTTTCCACCATAAAGTAAATATTATACCACACATGTAGCCAGCATATTTTAATATTAGGCGTTCCTGGGATCACTGTCTTGTATCAGCGTTCAATTAATTAATAAGCACGAATGCCATTTTTGGACTTTCAACAGATGATAATAAGCCAAAAGTTAAAAACAAAATGGAATGCTAGCATTGTCAAACAGAACTGATGTAATGATACTGAAATTATACTGACTTGAAGGTACTGTATTGTACATGATGACTTCAAGGTAATGTGTGTAACATTCTGATTTCAAGGTAATGTATGCTACTTACTGACTTCAAAGTGCTGAATGTTACATACTGACTTCAATGTACTATATGTTAGATACTGACTTCAAAGTGCTGAATGTTACATACTGACTTCAATGTACTGTATGTTACATACTGACTTAAATGTACTGTATGCTACATACTGATTTCAATGTACTGTATGTTACATACTGATTTCAATGTAATGTATGCTACTTACTGACTTCAATGTACTGTATGTTACATACTGACTTCAATGTACTGTATGTTACATACTGACTTCAATGTACTGTATGCTACATACTGAATTTTAGGTACCGTATGGTCTCTTGAAGATATTGTCAACTACATACTGACCTCAATGTTCTGTATGATACATACTGACTTCAAGTTACTGTATCATGCATATTGACTTCAATGTGGTGTATGCTGCATTCTGACATCAAAGTAGCACATGCAACATACTAATTTCAAGGTACTGTGTGCTACATATTGACTTCAGGGTGGTGTATGCTATATAATGACTTGAAGGTACTGTATGATATATACTGACTTCAAGGTACTGTATGCTACATTTTGACCTCAGGTTGGTGTATGCAACATACTGATTTCAAGGTAATGTGTGCTACGTATTGACTTCAAGGTACTATATATTATATACTGACTTCAAGGTACTGAATGATCAATGTTCCCTCTAAGCTGCGCGCGCGCCTGCTCAGGCATTCCCGCACAGCTGAATTGTCAATCCAACGTTAAAGTTTGCTTAATCCAACGTTAAATTTTGCTCGTCTCCGTAATGCTTGCACAATGCAGCGAGCACTGCGCGCACATCTACCATTCGCTTAGAGGGAACGTTGTGTATGATATATACTGTCTTTTAGGTACCGTATGGTACTTGAAGGAAGTGCATCCCCTAAGGGTGCAAGACTGAGAGTCAAAAGTCTTCTTGGTGTCAAAACTGGAGGTCAGACTGATTAAAAAACAAACGTTGGTATCAAAACTGGGGATCAGATTTAAATTTTGGGGTCTCTGAAGCGCAAATGAGGGTAAAGGGAAACACTGCTTGAAGGTACCGTCTACTACATACTGAATACTGGCTTGTACAGTATATTTTGAATCTGTCCCAAAGTTTTCAGTCGCTAATCGTCAGCATAATGCCGCACGTGCATATCATACATAAAAGTTTGAAAACAATTTACTGCGCACCTCAGTCTACCAAATTAATGAATATGTCTTTTGCAAAATATATGAATGCATCTAAAAAGATATTTTACAAATTTCAATATTATTATATCAAATTTTAAGGTTTATTTTCACATATTGATATTAATGAGTGATAGCATGGCAAAAAATATAATCCTATTCTAATTTACCACTTAAGAATATTAATGAATGATAGCATGGCAAAAAATGTAATCCTATTCTAATTTATCACTTAAGAATATTAATGAATGATAGCATGGCAAAAAATGTAATCCTATTCTAATTTATCACTTAAGAATATTAATGAGTGATAACATAGCAATAAATGTAGTCCTATTCTAATATACCACTTAACAAATATTAATTAGTGATAGCATAGCAATAAATGTAGTCTTATTCTAATATACCACTTAACAATATTAATGAGTGATAGCATGGCAATAAATGTAGTCCTATTCTAATATACCACATATTGGTATTAATTAGTGATAGCATGGCAATAAATGTAGTCCTATTCTAATATACCACATATTGGTATTAATTAGTGATAGCATAGCAATAACTGTAGTCTTATTCTAATATACCACTTAACAAATATTAATGAGTGATAGCATAGCAATAAATGTAATCCTATTCTAATATACCACATATTGGTATTAATTAGTGATAGCATGGCAATAAATGTAGTCCTATTCTAATATACTACATATTGGTATTAATTAGTGATAGCATGGCAATAAATGTAGTCTTATTCTAATATACCACTTAACAAATATTAATGAGTGATAGCATAGCAAAAAATGTAATCCTATTCTAATTTATCACTTAGGAATATTAATGAGTGATAACATAGCAATAAATGTAGTCCTATTCTTATATACCACTTAACAAAGATTAATGAGTGATAGCATAGCAATAAATGTAGTCTTATTCTAATATACCACTTAACAATATTAATGAGTGTTAACATAGCAATAAACGTAGGTCTATTATAATTTACCAATTAACAATATTAATGAGTGATAGCATGGCAAAAAACGTAGTCCTATTCTAATTTACCACTTAACAAATATGTCTTAAAGAATTAGAATTTTACTAATGTTTACCGTACCACATAATCAGATATCACCAAGAATGGAATGTTGCTTGTGCTTTGTGCTCCTCTTAACATATATGCCAAAAGAAGTGTTTTCTGTGTAATGTAAATCATATGCCAGAAAGAAGTGGTATTTTACTCGTGTTTTCTCTGATACGTACATCAAATGTCAGAAAGAAGTGGTATCACACTAGTGTTTTCTATCCCACGCAAATCACATATGTCAGAAATAAGTGGTATTTTCTCGTGTTTTCTATGTCACGTAAATCGTATCATAAATAAGTGGCATTACACTCGTGTTTTCTATGCCACGTAAATCGTATCATAAATAAGTGGCATTACACTCGTGTTTTCTATGTCACGTAAATCGTATCATAAATAAGTGGCATTACACTCGTGTTTTCTATGCCACGTAAATCACGTCAGAAAAAGTGGGATTTTACTCAAATTATATTTATCACTTAAGAAAGATGTCAAAAGGAATCGATTTTTTTTAATACCAGATAAAATAATAAACACACCATTGTTTTCCTAAAACAAAGGTCAAACACGAATCGGCTTACATGCGTGTAAACTGGAGTACTTGCAAATGCGTTTGTCCTGTTATCATTTGTAATAAGGGTCATAGCTCTTGGATTATGTAGCCTAACTTTCACGAAATGTCATTGATAGAGAAGGTAGTGAGTAAAAGGTAACATGAACGCGTACTTAAGTTTGTTTTACTTGGCACAATTTTAATGAATTAGTCGGCGACAGGGGCAAATGCACAATCTAGATCAAGCGCATCTGAAACGAGCCTTTCATCTAAAATTACTCAGACTCGAATTAGTGCATTTGTATAATGGATCTATACCATAAAGTGTACCTTGGGACCAGATGAGACATTTTTGGCAGGCTTTTGGAATAAATTAAGAATAATATCTGTAGTTGAGAATGTGGTTGATCTAATTGCCAATTTTCGTTTGAAACTTTTACGAGGCGGTGAACCTTGCTGCACAAAAGGAAATATGTTTTTTGAATCGCATGGAATCTTACCGGTAAAGTATGAAACTACTTGGACAAAATATATATTTATACACACATGTTACTTCTATATGTGCAGAGAACTATATAATTTTATAATCGTAACTTTTTATACGAGTTTTTAAAAATAATTGCCATCTAAAACGTATACAAAGCATAACAAAAAAATTCAAATTTATTCATCTAGCAAAAGATATATTTAAAAACAATCAGTCTAGGAAACATTAAGAGATTTGTCAGAGTGCATCATTATTCATGTTCGACTCGTTCGATTCCTTTGTGCATCAACAAACATTTCCCTGAAATACGACTTGACTTCCTGGACACACACACACACACACACACACACACACACACACACACACACACACAAACACATATATATATGCTTTTATATCCCACTTATAGATATAAAAGCTTATCCATCACAAACAACAATCATATTCACTATGTAATTATGTCTGTATGTACGTACGTACATGCATACATACATACATACATACATACATACATACATACATACATACATACATACATACATACATACATACATACATACATACATACATACATACATACATACATACATACATAGTGAATATGATTGTTGTTTGTGATGGATAAGCTTATAACAATTAAAAAATATAACAAAAACTAAAAGTGCATTTTGCATGTTAGTGAGCAAAACCACGTGTTCCTCTTTCATGGTGTTCTATGTCGTTCCGTTGACGAAGTGAGAACAATACGGGGAGCATTGCTTGCTACATTTCTGAGTTTTCCGAAAGATTTAGATTTCTTCTCATCTGATTCAGAATATCGGATGAATCATGCTGCTATGTTTCACCTTTGACCTTTACATACCTTTGTGATGAAGTCCATATTTCATATACATATTATACACCCCATTTATCAAGTGAAATGTTCAATGTACAATACGAAATGACTCAAATGACGTGCTTAATTAACTTTGTGAACTTGAAACACCTTGAGGCAGATAATGAAGCAGATGTGTCTAAATTTATTCCTTCCTAAATGTAATGTTGTGTGAAATTTCGTTGCCACCGTTTTATGGATTGTTGTAACTTGTAGGGCTTAAATTTAACCGAGTAAAATTCCGATCACATGATTTACCGTATCAGTTGCAAATGTTTATTTGGGAAATTACTAATTCTATTATTTGAATCTGTTGCGGAATATCACGACACTTCCCTTTAATACAGACTTTCCATTGTAATAGACTTCCCAATGTAATACACACTTTCCATAGTAATACATATTTTCCATTGTAATACAGACTTTTGATTTTAATGCAGACATTCCATTGAAGTACAGACTTTCTATTGTAATATATGCTTTCCATTGTAATACTTGTAATACAGTATTTCCATTGAAATACAGACTTTCCACTGCAATACTTGTAATACAGACTTTCCTTTCTAATATATACATTCCACTGTAATACTTGTAATACATACTTTCCAATGAAATACAGACTTTCCGTTTATTACACTTTCCACTCCAATGAAATAAGACTTTCCACTGTAATACAGATTTCCATTGTGATACGACTTTCCATTGTGATGCGAAATTACATTGCAATACGACTTTCCCTTTCTTCACCCTGAACATTATTACGTTGTCTTCTATTTGTGAAATATTTTCTTATGCTTCACGCACACAGCAAGAGGCGGAGCTAACTGTCAAATGCCTACATAAAGTTTGTTTCAAAGAAAATTCGGTAATACCAACAAATTTCATATTACAATGCAGACTTTGTACATTATAAGTTACGTATTTCCTGTTCCCATCCGTAGTTGATTGTAATCATAACTTTCTGCGACAAAGGTATCACTTCCCCAACACAAAGCAAACAAACAATTAGAAATTAATTAATTGATTTTCTGTTCGCACTGTTGATCAAATATTATTATGGAAGTGTATGTGGATTTAAGCCGACACTAGAGGCGTTGGATACACGTGCCAATTTTCAGTCATGTGAGACTGATAATTGTGCATTTATTGTATATGTAAAACTACCTCTACAACGCAATCCATCTCGCAGAAGAGATTCAAATTCACAATGAAAAAACACAACTTACACTCTTGGAACAGTTGATGTCCCAGAGTTTCATATGACTAGATCTAGGACTCGTGTAGGACTAGTACGATGCGATTGCACACAGTCGTTCGCATTTATGGATTCGATCCTAATATTCCAGCTATTCTTTGAAAAAGCGTAGACTCGCAATAGGTACAGAATACTCGGCAATCATTACTGTTATTTATATTTTGTGATTTAACCAAGAGTTTATCACCGAAAAAATACGTGTTAAAACATAACTTGAATGACAGAGTTTTAGAAATCATGTCCCCAGATATTATTGTTTGCAAACTATCCCTATCTACGCGTATCACAGTTTCCATAACACTAGGCACGCATTGCAGTTTCCGTATTACTAGGCAAGCATCAGGGAGTATGCTTTTGCAATTGTTCGTCTGCCTCCGTTTCTACACCTTTTAATGGTAGATGGGCTATTTCCTGACAGCTTTGCTTTGCGTGATCTGTTTCCTGACAGCTTTGCAGTGATCTGTTTCCTGACAGCGTTGCCGCGATCTGTTTCCTGAGAGCTTTCCCGTGGGCTCTTGCCTGACAGCTTTGAAGTGATCTGTTTCCTGACAGCTTTTCCATGGATTGTTTCATGAGACCATATCCGTAATATGTTTCATGAGAGCTTTCCTGTGGGATGTTTCCTGACAGCTATGAAGCGATCTGTTTCCTGACAGCTTTGCCGTGGATTGTTTCCAGAGACCATATCATTGGTATGTTTCCTGAGAGCTTTCCCGTGGGATGTTTCCTGACACCTTGCCGTGATCTGTTTCCTGGCAGCTTTCCCGTGGGTTCTTCCCTGACACTTAAGTTACCTTATACAATGTAATCCCACAATGTGTATCCTTTATAGTCTGCCCTCTGATCTAAGTCCTTCGTCTCTGTATGTCTGTCTTTGTATATATGTCTGTCTGCCTCTGTCTCTATCTTTGTCTGTCTGTCTGTCACACACACACGCACGCACACACACGCACCTACACTATTGCATTCATCTCTGATAAGACTCAGAATCGCAATGTCCCTTTCGAATTTGTACAGATCCCAATTTCAACTATAATATGAAGCAGGTGAAATTCATGGAACTCCACATTTGATTGATCACTTCTAAATGGCGACGTTTTCCGAAATTGATACTGTAATATGGCCCTATAAAAATGCTATTAAACTGAACTTTAATTAGCACGCACAAAAATCATAATCGGATATAATTCGCAGTTGTCAGAGGTATCAAAGACAATCCGAAAACCATTAATAATTCCAAGGCTTTGCAATAAAACCTATGGTTATTACTGAATATCTGCTGCATCCAATGACAGCTATATAGCGGCGTGCAAATTGACCATTGCCATTCAAAATACATTCAATTGTTAATGAATATAGAATGATGGTTATCAAAAAGTTCACAAGGAAATGTTATCACGTGCCATTTTGTTGTTAATGGTGTAATGTCTGTAAATATATGCGGTATGCCTGCGTCAATCTGATAATTACAAACAGCGCTGCCAGCTGTTATGTAAATATTGATATTGCGATTGAATTAAACAAATAATAATGTATGAGTTTAATTAACTGCTACTTGAATATGGAAAAGAGAACTTGATATAATAATAATAATAATAATAATAATAATAATAATAATAATAATAATAATAATAATAATAATATTTAGACCGCTCCGGTGGCCTAGTGATTTAGAGCGTTCATATTATTCCATTCCTTTTTCTAATTTCGTTTATAAAGCAGGAATTAAGGAGTTGATTTTATATATTTCATGTGAGATGAATTTCATTGTTGTAAGCCAGAGTATATATATCTGCTGGGTGCATTTAACCCTCAATTGAACTGCCATGTTTTTAAAATATCAGTCAGCACTTAAACGATAAGTGAAACTGCCTTATTAATGGTCATAAACCATTTTGAGAACAGTGTGAAAAAATAGTTTCTATTACGTTCAATCTTTTTTAATAGCGATTATTTTAAAATTATTCATTTTATCGGAAATATTTGTTCCTGTTTTATCCAACATACATCACCATGCTCTTTCTTAGACATGAAACACTTCAGTTATTAACTTCTATTTATTTTCTTAAGAGAAAATAAAGCGGTCCATATGAGTCACTCTTTGTCTCACAGGGGATGTAGTCCACAGCAGTGAAACTTTGTCTGACATCGATATAGTCCATATGAGTCACTCTTTGTCTCACAGGGGATGTAGTCCACAGCAGTGAAACTTTGACATCGATATAGTCATTATGAGTCACTCTTTGTCTCACAGGGGATGTAGTCCATAGGAGTGAAACTTTGACATCGATATAGTCCATACGAGACAAATCATTGTCCTACAGGGGATGTTGTCCATACGAAAGATTCATTGTCTTACACAGATGTAATTCTTATGAATAATTCTTTGTCTTACAGTACATGTAGTTCATTTAATACGTTGTTTTTCTTACAAGAAATGTAGTTCATATGAGACATTATTTGTCTTCCAGGAGACATCGTCCAAGATCAATTGTTTGTCTTAGAGAGGGATGTAGTTTATACGAAAGATTCATTGCCTTACATAGATGTAATTTTTATGAATAATCATTTGTCTTACAGGGAATGTACTTCATAAGTAATTCGTTGCTTTACAGGGGAGATAATTTCTATGATGAATTCATCATAAAAAATTGTTATTCGTATGAATAATCATTTGTCTTACTTGCGAATGTAGTTCAAATGAGTAACTACTGGTCTTATTTGGGAATGTAGTTCAAATGAGTAACTACCGGTCTTACTTGGGAATGTAGTTCAAATGAGTAACTACTTGTCTTACTTGGGAATGTAGTTCAAATTAATAACCAATTGTCTTACTTGGGAATGTAGTTCAAATGAGTAACTACTGATCTTACTTGGGAATGTAGTTCAAATGAGTAACTACCGGTCTTACTTGGGAATGTAGTTCAAATGAGTAACTACTTGTCTTACTTGGGAATGTAATTATGTTCATATCTAATTATTTTCCTTACAAGAGATGACGTTCGTATGTGTAATTATTTTACTTACAGGAGATGAAGTTCATATGTTTTTATTATCCTTGCAAGAGATGATGTTCGTATGAGTAATTTTTTTTTCCTTACAGGAGATGAAGTTCATATATAAAATTATCTTACTTGGAAATGTAGTTCAAATGTGTAACTACTTATCTTACTTGGGAATGTAATTCAAATGAGTAACTACTGGTCTTACTTGGGAATGTAGTTCAAATGAATAACTACTTGTCTTACTTGGGAATGTAATTCAAATGAGTAACTACTTGTCTCACATGGGAATGTAATTCAAATGAGTAACTACTGGTCTTACTTGAGAATGTAGTTCAAATGAGTAACAACCGGTTTTACTTGGGAATGTAGTTCAAATGAGTAACTACTGGTCTTACTTGGGAATGTAGTTCAAATGAGTAACTACTTGTCTTACTTGGGAATGTAGTTCACATGAGTAACTACTGGTCTTACTTGGGAATGTAGATGAAATTAGTAACTACTTGTCTTACTTGGGAATGTAATTCAAATGAGTAGCTACTGGTCTTACTTGGGACTGGTCTTACTTGGGAATGTAGTTTAAATGAGGACTTTCTTGTCTTAATAGGGATAAAGTTCACCTGAATAAAACTTTGTCTTAAAGAGTGTGAAGTTCACATGCGTAATTTCTTGTCTTGACGGGGATGAAGTTAGCGTGAGTAATTTCTTGTTTTAAAGGGGATGAAGTTCATCTGTGTAATTATTTTCCTTACAAGAGTTGAAGTTCATATGTAATTATTTTCCTTATAGAAGATAAAGTTCATATGTGTAATTATTTTCCTTACAGAAGATGAAGTTCATATGTGTAATTATTTTCTTTACAGGAAATGAAGTTCATGTGAGTAATTATTTGCCGTACAGGAGATGAAGTTCATATTTATAATTATTTTCCTTACAGAAGATGAATACTATGAGCAATTTGTTTCCTTACGGAGATGAAATTCGTATCTAATTATCTTCCTTACAAGAGATGACGTTCGTATGTGAAATTATTTTACTTACAGGAGATGAAGTTCATATGTTTTTATTATCCTTGCAAGAGATGAAGTTCATATGAGTAAGTGTTTTCCTTACAGGAGATGAAGTTCATATGTATAATTATTTGCCTTACGGAGATGAAGTTTATATGTAATTATTTTCCATACAGGAGATGACGTTCACATCAGTAATTATTTTCCTTACATTAAATGAAGTTCATAGTAATTATTTTCCTTACATTAAATGAAGTTCATAGTAATTATTTTCCTTACATTAAATGAAGTTCATAGTATTTATTTTCCTTACATTAAATGAAGTTCATATGTATAATTTTTTGCCTTACAGGACATGAAGTTCTTATGAGTAAGCGTTTGCGTTACAGGAGATTAAAATATTAGTTGTATTAACGAGTTGTATAATGTGTGGTTCTAAAGCTGACAAAAGATAAAATGCTATTAGATCATCATGCCCATTCATATTTGGCATATTCCTCTTATCATTTGTCTAACTGGCTTTCACACTTCGCATATTTCTCTCGATGACATGTCAAACTGCCTTTGTACACTTAGCATATTCCTTTTTATGATATGCCACACTGCCTTTGCACACTTGACATATTCTTCCAAAAGCATTATCTCTTCAGAGTTTGTAAATAGATTTAGATGCTAATATGCAATAAAATTCTATTTTTTATGCAACATATTATTTGTTTATTTCACAGATGTTTGTTTTATAATAATGAACATTTAAAATCTCTTATAATATTAATCTTCTCTCATTAGCGTTTAACCTTTTTCTATGCATTATTCAATTATAGTATATCGGTCAACGTCAGCCGTTGAATTGCCTCAAGGCGGTCAATCCAAACTCTAGATCCATCCATGCTAGAGACATCATTGCGCTACAATGGAAAAAAAAACCAACAAAAAAACAACTAAATGTGTAATAAGATCCACTGTATACATCTGTGTTACTTAACAATATACAAGAATGAAGCGGCGTTTTCTTTATAACCTAGTTGAATTGCCCGTTCTAAGACGAGAACAAAAAGTTTTGTTGGGTTTTTTTAAATTAAAAAACAAAAATGGGATGAGCAAAGTTTAAACATAAAAGTACAAAAAAGTTATGATGAAAAAATTGTAATGTTTCTTTCGAACTCGCGACGTTTTTATGACAGCCGCAACACACAGAAAGACGAATATGGGTGTTAATATATAAGATGTAGACTACAGAAAGACGAATATGGGTGTTAATGTATAAGATGTAGACTACAGAAAGACGAATATGGGTGTTAATGTATAAGATGTAGACTACAGAAAGACGAATATGGGTGTTAATGTATAAGATGTAGACTACAGAAAGACGAATATGGGTGTTAATGTAGAAGATATAGACTACAGAAAGACGAATATGGGTGTTAATATATAAGATGTAGACTACAGAGAGACGAATATGGGTGTTAATGTATAAGATGTAGACTACAGAAAGACGAATATGGGTGTTAATGTATAAGATGTAGACTACAGAAAGACGAATATGGGTGTTAATGTAGAAGATGTAGACTACAGAAAGACGAATATGGGAGTTAATGTATAAGATGTAGACTACAGAAAGACGAATATGGGTGTTAATATATAAGATGTAGACTACAGAAAGACGAATATGGGTGTTAATGTATAAGATGTAGACTACAGAAAGACGAATATGGGTGTTAATGTAGAAGATGTAGACTACAGAAAGACGAATATGGGTGTTAATGTATAAGATGTAGACTACAGAAAGACGAATATGGGTGTTAATGTATAAGATGTAGACTAATATGTAAAGATAAGGTCAGGTATGTTGAAAAATGAAAAAGTCCAAATGAGCTGATAATATTAGGTTTAAGACAAAACCACTAAATTAAAATAATATCATTAGGTTTAAGACCGAACGAAGGTACTATTATTTGATTTAAGACTTATCTGAGCTAATATCATTAGGTTTCAGACCGAAATAAGGTACTATTATTTGATTAAAGACCTATCTGAGCTAATATCATTAGGTTTAAGACCGAACTAAAGTAATATTATTTGGTTTAAGACATATTGGAACTAATATCGTTAGGTTTAAGACCGAACTGAGGTACTATTACTTGGTTTAAGACCTATCTGAGCTAATATCATTAGGTTTAAGACCGAAATAAGGTACTATTATTTGATTTAAGACTTATCTGAGCTAATATCATTAGGTTTCAGACCGAACTAAAGTAATATTATTTGGTTTAAGACATATTGGAGCTAATATCGTTAGGTTTAAGACCGAACAGAGCTAATATTATTTTTGTTTAAGACCTATCTGAGCTAATATTATTGGATTCAAGACTGAACTGAGCTAATATAATTAGGTTTAAGACTGAACTGAGATAATAATAATAGGTTTTAGACTGCATCGCCATCTGAACTACAGTTGCTATGTTTAAGACCAAACTTAGCTAATATTAATAGGTTTAAGACCGAGCTGAGCAAAACAGATTTAAAATGGAACTAAGCTTATATTAAATTAGGCACAAAGACACAGTTATCTCTTTCCCGAGTGCTCTTAAAATTCACTCAATCGTATACTCATTATTCCCACTATGAAAGCGAAGTCATATGGACAACGTTATTTTGCATACCAGTGCCAAGCAACATGGAATCAATTGTCCACTGAAATTAGACACAAAGACACAGTGCTCCCTTTTTAAAAATGATCTTAAAACTTTTCGACTGCAAGAACAAACTTAAAGACCTAATAAAGTTTCCTACTTTAAATATTTTCAGCATTTGTGTGTTTTCTAATCTCATCGTGTTTTTTTTTTTTTTTTTTTTTTTTTGTAGTCATGTTATAAAGTGCTTCGAGCTGCTAACTATTAGGCACCATACAAATTCCTCATTATTATTGATTTTATTATTATTATTAATATTATTATTATTAATATTATTATTAATATTATTATTATTATTATTATTATTATTATTATTATTATTATTATTATTATTATTATTATTAATATTATTATTATTATTATTATTATTATTAATATTATTATTGATTTTATTATTATTGATTTTATTATTATTATTAATATTATTATTATTATTATTATTATTATTATTATTATTATTGTTATTATTATTATTATTATTGATTTTATTATTATTATTAATATTATTATTATTAATAATATTATTAATATTATTATTATTATTATTATTATTATTATTATTATCATTATTATTGTTGTTATTATTATTATTATTATTATTATTGTTGTTGTTGTTGCTGTTATTATTATTATTATTATTGTTGTTATTATTATTATTATTATCATTATCATTATCATTATTATTATTATTATTATTATTATCATTATCATTATTATTCTTATTATTATTATTATTATTATTATTATTATTATTATTATTATTATTATTATTATTATCAATGGATTTAACACATAACTGGGCTACTAGTATTGGGTTTAAGACCGAACTGAGTTAATGTTATTAGGCTTAAGACAGAATCACCACACTGAACTAATATTATTAAGTCTAAGACCGAATCAACACACGGAGGCAAATTAGATTTAAAACGTAATCGCCAAACTGAGATATTATTTTTATGTTTAGGACCCAATTAGCAAAACTGAGACAATGTTATTAGGTTTAAGACCAAATTACAATATTTAAGCTATCATATGTATTTCTCTAGTAGAAAATTATGATTAAAGACATGTTCGTTGCACTTCGAATTGACCTTTACAAATTATGGTAAAATTGCCAAGGAAAATATATGTTTAGCTGAAGTGAGAATTGATATATTGTAATATTAACAATGGAATATCAATAAGGACATTTATTCATACTTCTGCCAGCTGTGTGCGTAGAGTTAACGTCGGCTTTTGAAATCGAGTGTCCCGTGAATTTGCATTAGATAATGCTTTTTTTCTAAGAAATATTGGCTGGATCACTTACCGAACCTTGTAGTGATTCGTGTCTCTTAAGAAAGATATGGTTATAATTGCTTGGCATGATCTTTTAGCCGACATCAATTTTTTACGTACTGAATATTAATCTAAATTAACTCTGAAATCCGACATCAAAATTTACTTTTTGTGTTCTAACATAATATCATTGTGCACGCCAAAGACTCTACTTCTAAACGTTCCTTGGGTCTTTGAAATTCTAAACTTCCTTTCCCGCTCTGCTAAAACTTCTACAAAATGTCACATCTAATTACTATGCTAAAAGCGTCCAGGTAGATTTCAAGGTATGTGAGAAGGTTTGAGACTGAATGTTAATATCTATTCAATTTTGACCTCCATAAAATAAACATGAAGTATTTTGTTCAACATCCTGTAGTATATTTGCATAAATATGGCAATCAACAATTAAATTTGGGAGCCGCCCTGCATGAATATACATATTCCGCGTTTAAATGATGAGATAATTGTAAAATATTTGAATCAATTAACCTAGAAATATGTGTTTTGTTGCATTATTCGATCAGTTTGAAACTTCTCATAGTAATGGTCAGTCTCGGATATTCATGTTTGAAATGGATTTTATTAGAGAGAACTTTTCTAAATACTGGCTTAACATTTTCGCATACAAAAGAATGAAACTTGAAAGATTTGGTGGAATACAACTAACCATATTTTTTACATTCATGCGTGTATGAATACAAAATAATAGTCTTGTGGAATAACAGAGCACATTCTTAGAGTAATTATATAATTATAGTTTGATGTATCACGGTTTGATTACATTCATATCTTTTATGGTATGGTATCGCATGGTATAGCTTTGACTTGGCATGGCATGGTTTGACTTGGCATGGTATGTCTTTAATTTGGCATGGTATGGCTTTGACTTGGCATGGTTTGGCTTCGTTTTGGCAAATGAACACATACGGGTTATAATGACATTTGCCCAGGAATGCAACACGATGAGCACTGGTAGGATTCGAACCTGTACCTTTTCGGTCAAGAGTTCGGATCGCTCTCAATAAAATGGAATAGTCGTACTACTACTACTACTACTACTACTACTACTACTACTACTACTACTACTACTACTACTACTACTACTACTACTACGAAGAAGAAGAAGAAGAAGAAGAAGAAGAAGAAGAAGAAGAAGAAGAAGAAGAAGAAGAAGAAGAAGAAGAAGCAGAAGAAGAAAAAGAAAAAGAATAATAATAATAATAATAATAATAATAATAATAATAATAATAATAATAATAATAATAATAATAATAAAAGATTCAACGACTTGCACGCGAATAGTTAAAGTTGAGCGAGTGGAAATAAAATACACTTTGTTAGCATCGTCTTTTAATATGGAGTTTCCCTCTCCTTTCTTTTGATAACAAACACACTATATATATATATATATATATATATATATATATATATATATATATATATATATATATATATATATATATATATATATATATATATATATATATATATATATATATATATATATATATATATATATATATATATATATATATATATATATATATATATATATATATATATATATATATATATATATATATATAATCCTAAAACACGAATAAAGTATAAACCAAAATACTTGATTTACATATCTTTTAATTTTTCACAAATCTCAGTTGCTATAAACCAATCAAACTTCATGATCTATCTCTATCATGCATAGTTCATTTAGAAAGATACCATATGTACACAAGCAGTTGAAACTGAATTAAAAGACTGCAAAAAAAGCACGAAATATGGTTTTGTTTTTGAATCATTTAAATGTAAGTCTAAACTCACTCAGCTTCAAAAGGTCACATCGAATGTAAGCCAGCGTTAAGATAAATAAACCCGATTGAAGCATTGACTCGAAGCAGACGACTCGTATACACACGACATTTCTGATCTTTCATTCTAACCTTCGCTCAGTGCGGTAATGAAATACAACTTGTGTGAACATGTGAAATCCTCACTCAATTTATGTCCAAATTTAATAACTTTTTTGAGACTATCCACTTTATAATTTGTTCACCTCGAGTTTGAAAAATAATCAGAATTATCTGCAAAATGCGTTAATATGTTTCAAAACCATCATCAATGCTGAATTTGATCGCCTATAAAATCAACTAACTTTGTTCCTAAGTCTTCGATATTGCGAGGTAAGTGCCATGATACGCATGCGCAAGACGATTCAAGCTCTTCATGACGCTAGGCTAATAGCTTAGCCTGCATAACAACATATCCACGTTGCTCGAAATTGCATCTGTTTAACTTTAAAACAATGCAACGCGTAATTGGAACTAAGGCTAAGAATTTCTGAATGTTTATAACAATAGTTTTTTGTAGGATACAATGGCAAAACTTAATTGATTGCTATTGTTGTTTGAAGCTTAGCAGCCATGCGATGAATTTCGACTGCACAGGAAGAAACGTGTGTTTGAAAGCGCGTGCACTGTACAAGAAAAGAGAGGTCCACTGCAGGTTTATAACCTTGACGATTCTTTTGATAATGAGAGCAGGCGACTTTGAAATTAAAGTGTTTAGTTTGGAAAGGTCGTTATTTATATTCCTTCAATACATGAACACATTATGTATGTATTTTGTGTATTGGATTTACATTATTTTTTTCCCCTCTTTTCTTTGGTATGCATTGTTATACATTCAGTATCAATACTACATATATATGGACGTATTTTTGTGACAGTTCTTGGAAAGGAAAAGGTTCAAATGTAACGAAGAACCATAATTTTAAATAAACGTGCATTGACAATTAAATATATCAGCGGGTACAGCGCACTTGACAAACTCTGCATATCGATCTATTTTTAGTTAGGACACATTTACCCATTATTATTGTTATCCGCTTATATTTATTGAATTAAAATCTGTCATATTATCACGCATCCAAGTTTTGATGGCTTCAAAACGTAATTAAGAATATTATGAATATAGAATTGATTTCTGACATGCAAAGAATTTTTTTTTTACAAAATATAAATGTACAAAATTTGTTGGAGGAAAAGTAATTACAATTTCTTGCTTTGAGCTAAACTGATTGTGTAGAAATAATTAGTTTCTTATTCGATTTTGATATAATTTTGACTGCTGACCTCAGAATTTACAGGTTGTTTTACTTTATACTTATACTTATGTATGTACGTATGCATATATCTCTATACATGTATGTCTGTCTGTATGCATGTAAACAGGAACATATATGCTTGTATGATCAACGTTTTACACGCACAATAACTAAGGAGTGATTCAGTTCTTTGAATTGGTTTGTTTGTTTGATTAGGATTTTTAACGTTGCTTTTAGCAATTTTTCAGTCATATGGCTACGATGTCTGAAGTGAAGCACTTTATAGTGATGTCCAGCACTGGGGTATCATGCCGCAGACATCTAGCGTGATGTCCCACCCAGTCACATTATCCTGACACCAGGCCCACCAGTCCTAGCACTAACCTCTTTATGCTGAGCGTCAAGCGAGGCAGCTGTATGTACCATTTTTGTAAGCCTTTGGTATGACTCGGCCGAGGATCGAACCCACGACCTCCCGCTTCCGGAGCGGATGCTCTAACCACTATGCCAACAGATCGGTGAACTCTTTGAATTGGGGTCTTTTATTGCGTAATTCTGTACATGTGAAATGAAAAATCGATATGTTGTTCAGCACGACCAAATTGACTGTGAAACGCTGCATTGCATTAATTTCTTTTATTTTCATAACGAAGAAGAAGACGAAGAAAAGAGGGAAATGGATACTGATAATGATATCAATAAAGGCTTTTTTATTTTGGTAGTAGTAGTAGTTGTTGTTGATGTTGTTGTTGTAATAACATGCTGGGTTTAGCCGGAAAAGCTTGCTATTAAATTGTATTTCATATCTCCGTGGATCAAACGTTAGACTGAGAACGAAAAGACTATAATTGATTCTAAAATAAACTAATTTAATGAAGTGTTTGATCAAGCACAAACGAATAAATCACGCCGATGTGGTAAAACTAGATCATTAAGGTATCCACACGTCAAAATGTCAAATCAATTGCGCGACCAGTGCCAACAACAGAGGACTAGACAAAAGCATACTGAATTTACAACATCTAACCAGTCTGTTGTATTCTAAATAAGAAAAATGATCCGGAAAAGGAGGTGAGAAATCTGCGCCTTTGAACTTAAATGGCGCCGGATGTTGTTCCTGGAAGGACATCAGTCTGGAAGTCAAACCATTATTAATGATAATATATATTTCTCAAGTTTCACAAGCTAAGAGTCGACTTCGTAATGTAGTACTTACTAACCTTATCTGAGTTTTATAACAGGATAATGAACTTAAAGAACTATTATAATGTTTGTTTGCCTCACATGTATTCCAATATATATATATATATATATATATATATATATATATATATATATGTATATATATATATATATATATATATATATATATATATATATATATATATATATATATATATATATATATATATAGATATATATATATAGATATATATATATATATATATATATATATATATATATATATATATATATATATATATATATATA